>JBAKBP010009175.1:0-85659 GCA_037953745.1 Lithodes maja | reverse complement strand
CGTCAACTGCGATTTGAAACCTAGAAATCAATGCATTAGTGCTCGAAATAAGGCAAATAGAGTTCTCGGATTTATATCTAGAAGTGAGTAATAGAACTGCAGACGTAACCTTAAAACTTACTCAGTGTTAGTAAGACCACCATTGGATTATGCTGTCCAATTTTGGTGTCCCTATTACAGAATTAACATAGATTCCTTGGAGAGGGTACAACGAAGAATTACACAAAGTATCCATAATATTATAAATCTTCCATATGAAGAAAGGTTGAAAAAACTAGGCTTACATTCGTTAGAGAGACGCAGAGTTAGAGGGGATATGATAGAGGTGTTCAAGTGGGTTAGTGCGATAAATAAAGGTGACATGAAAGATGTACTGAAGCTCAGTGATAGCGAAAGAACTCAAACAAATGGTTTCAAATTAGATAAATTTCGTTTCAGAAAAGATATAGGCAAATATTGGTTTGGTAACAGAGTTGTAGATAGGTGGAAGATTTCTATCATGTGTAAGGTCCTAGGACTTACACATAAGAACATAAGAACATAAGAAAATGGGAGTCTGCAGAAAGCCGATCGGCTCATATAAGGCAGATCCCTCTCACACCCAACACTAATTATAAGGCCTAATAATAGGCCCAACTCACTAACACCCACCGTGAGGACTGAAATCACCAAAACGATCAGAGGTCAACATGGGAAAACGGGGTCTGCAGAGCGCCGACTGGACAACAACCAGCAGATCCCACTCACACCCAACCACCATTATAAATACTAAATAGTGCATTAGGATAACACCATAGAGGATTTTTTTAGACTAAGTATATGGATTCATATGGTAATAGTTTGTTCTAGGACCTACATCAAGTGCTTTATGATAGACCAAGATAGTTTGAAATATTATTAGTAAATAAGGTGAATATGGGCATTGCTCTAATCAAGATGGGTTGGGTGTGAGAGGGTTCTGCCTTTTGTGGGCCAATTGTCTTTCTGCAGACTCCCATTATCTTAGGTTGTTCTTATGTTATGCTCTCTCTCTCTCTCTCTCTCTCTCTCTCTCTCTCTCTCTCTCTCTCTCTCTCTCTCTCTCCTCTTCTAAGCAACATGTGCCGTAGTACATATATAAATTCAATAATGTCCAACTCCAATATCATTACAGTTATAGTTTAGTAACTACTTTTAATTAATTACCCCCTCCTCTCCCCAAATATATATATATATATATATATATATATATACTGTATATATATATATATATATATATATATATATATAATGTGTGTGTTTGTGTGTGTTATAAATATTATAATTATTATTAGTTGTAACTGACTGACTTATTAGTTAATATTGCTATCATATTGCTAGAAAGACGAATATGTAGAGGATATATGATAGGTGCTTTAAATGGATTAAAGGTACCAATAAGAGAGATATGTATATGGTATTAAAGCTTAGTAACCTGCCTTTTGTCTCCTTCATTAACAGAAAAGAAGAAGAAAAAACAAATATATATATAAGAACATAAGAAAATGGGAGCCCGCATAAAGACGATTGGCCCACACAAGGCAGATCCCTTTTACACCCAACCCATCTCGTCCATATGTCTATCTAATTGTATTTTGAAGCTCTATCGTTCTTGATCCCCAAATGACGCTAGGTAGCCTATTCCACATGCATACAACTCTTACCAAACCAGTATTTGCCTATATTTCTTGGAACGAAATGTATCCCATTTGAACACATTTGTTTGAGTTTTCTCGCTGTCACTGAGCTTCAGTACATCTTTCATATCCCCTATGTTTAGCCTATCTCACTTACACACTTGAACACCTCTATCATATCATATCTAACTCTGCGTCTTTCTAACGAATGTAAGCCTAGCTTCTTCAACCTGTCTTCATATGGAAGATTTCTAATATTACAGATTATTATTGTCATTCTCAGTTGTACTCTCTCCAAGGAATCTATGTTCATTCTGTAATAGGGACTCCAATTTTGAACAGCATAATCCATATGTAGCCTCACTAACGCTAGATAAAATTTCAAGATTACGTCTGCTGTTCCTTTACTCACACTTCTAGATATACATCCAAGAACTCTATTTGCCTTATTTCGAACACGATGCATTGATTTCTTGGTTTCAAATCACAGTGGACGATGATTCTCAAGTCTTTTTCATTATTTGAGTTAGTTACGGTATATCCACATTATCGAAATTGTATCCTGCATTTTCTATCGATTTACTCAATTGTACTACACTGCATTTACCTACATTGAACTTCATCTGCCAATTTACTGCCCATTCGTGTAGTATGTCTAAATCTATTTGGAGTGTTCCCATTTTAGTGTCATCTGTAAATTTACTGATTTTGCTAGTTATTCCTACATCAAGGTTGTTAATATATATATATAGGCTATATATATATATATATATATATATATATATATATATATATATATATATATATATATATATAAAGAGAGAGAGAGAGAGAGAGAGAGAGAGAGAGAGAGAGAGAGAGAGAGAGAGAGAGAGAGAGAGAAGAGAGAGAGAGAGAGAGAGAGAGAGAGTCCAGACCATCAGATAATTATGCTGGCAGGTACAATTTACAAGTAGGTGTTAATGTTCTGGATTACCTGGATTACCTGGATTAGCTTGAGATCTTAAGGTGAAGGGTCCACGTACGCTGGTATCCAGAGGTTGGTCAGCGGGTTTTTTTTTTCGCAACCTTCTTTGGCCGCACTCACATATGGTAGCAATATTAATGTTTTATAATGCTATAGATTTACCAATTACCATCCCTATCCTAAATTAACCAAACATCACATTTGGATGCCAATAATCACCAGACAATAAATGCATCATCAATTGAGATATTTTACCTATTATCTTCCATGTTGATTCACTATATAAACACACACAAACTCATGCACATTAACATTTTTACGCACAAAATCATTCACGAACACAAATTCGTATTCCTACCCACAATGTCATTAACTCGCATTGCGTGTATTCACCTTGACGAACAAGTTCGGTGATTTATATTCATATATCTACACACACTCACACACACACACTTTTAGATTACCACTCGACAACGCACATATATTCGAACATACATTCACAACTACACACTCGCCTTCACATTTCCAATCCGAATACACACACACACACATTGATATTCCCTCCCACAATCGCACCCACACTCTAATTTTCTTTCAGAACCACACGCACAAATACATATTCGCATTCCTAATCACAAACACAAACACACATCCACAAAGACAAGTCATGTGAATGACTCTCTTTCTCTCTATCACACACACACACAAACACATACACACACACTCACACACGCACAAACATATTGTATATTCATTATTAATTTTGTACATCCAATATACAAACACATATTTCCACTCACAAACGTACAGGCTTTATGCTCGTACATGCACATTCGTAATCGTGCACGCAAACTTGCACTGCCCCTCCATCCCCCCCCCCCCCACCCAACTGGCCTACGCAAGGCAGATCCAAATCACACCGAATTAATTAATTAAGCTATCCAGTTTATTCTTGAAAGCCTACTGCTACTGAGCTGATCACTGTACAGTGTACTTTGCAATTTCTTTCAAAAATATATAATTGTGTTCCAAATTATGCCCCAAACATACATGCCATTAAAAACGCACACACATATTCATGTAGACATGCATTTGCACATCCATATAACATTCGTAAACAAACATTTATTTACGCACATATATTGTATTTGCATTACTTTATATTACACTCACAAACATATTTATTTACACAAACACATCTAACTATCCACACATTGACGCACTTGTGCTTGTGAACGTCGTCAAGCTGTCTTATAGCACGTTATGCAAATATGAATGACTTTACTTCTGTTTGATCATTATATCATAATGGTAACAGATATGTAGACAATTGACATGTGGAATAGGCTACCTAGCGACATTGTGGGATCAAGAACGATAGAGAATTTCAAAATAAAATTAGATAAACATATGAACGAGATGGGTCGGGTGTGAGAGGGATCTGCCTTGTGTGGGTCAATCGACTTTCTGCAGACTCCCATATGTTCTTATAAGATGGATACGTAACAAGAAGAATATACACACATATATAACGGCTATATATAACGCCTAGTTAGATGTATAAATATGTATGTGTGAGTGTGTGTGGCTAGGGAGTTGAGTGTGGCATAGGTCTGTATATACAACAAGTAGGATTATAATTTAATAAAGTCCAACGATTTTAATGATACTATAAATAATAATCCAAAGAATTTCGATTCAACAGTCTAATTGGCTGAATTATATGGCGATAAATACGAAAACACTTGTGGTGGTGTCCCGTAGCCTACCCAGTGTGGCTGGGCTGCAGGACACCACTGGTAGTGTCACGCAGCCCAGCCAGTGAGGGTGGGCTACGGGACACCACCAGTGGTGTCCCGTAGCCACTTCGTTATTTATATGAACACTGCAATGAAACATGTCTCAGAAACCCATCCAAAGGGTAAGATCACCATCGAAGGTCGGTAGATTGATCTTGGGTAAGCGAATCCCGGTATTTCTGCTGGATGTAGATGTGGATGTGGCATTTTTAATTGAAGAGAGCTCTCTTAATTGCTTGTTGAGAGAAGCTACCACATTATCAATCTCTTCTATGTATATGACATCCTCTTCAGTGTCAGCATAGTAGTCTTCTTCCGCTTCATAAAGGTCAACCATGCTACGCCGACAATTATTATATTCGTCCAGCTGTCGCGAGATCGCTTCACTGGACGCAGAGGCTAGAAAGGTATCTAACTCTTTTGTAATCCGGTTAAGACCACTCTTGATCTCGCCTTTCTTGCATTTCATCTGTTTGAGGGTAGCCTAGACATCGTGGACTAAATACAGACAAAAATTACTGCATCAACAAGAAATTGTGTAAAGAGAACAGGATATATAATTATATATAAACAATTTAATAACGATTAATAAAGAGGACGCTGAACGGAGTAATTAACCCTTTCTCTGTGGGCATATTTCAGCACATTTCCGCCATATTAGGACTCATTCAGACATTCCTGATTGATTAGGCAAGTGTCCAAATGAAATTAAATGTATTCAGCCAAAAACTAGAAGAAAATAGCTTCAAAATGACACCAAAACGAGCTTCGTAGCTCGCGGGGTTCACCCGCAGCGCTACCATAGACATTCGCTAAAATGAGCAATTCTCGCTAAATTTGCCTTTGGCAGCACTGTATATCTAGTGAGACTCTGACTCAGAGCCTTCAGTGCCACGGCCACCTGGCTGGGAGAAGGACGTGTGGCCTGTCGCGCTCCCGCTCTTTTGCACTCGATTTTACAGGCCTCAAGAGGCTTTAACGTCTCCTGCAGGGAAAGAGTTAAAGCAGGCGAATAACACCTATAAGCCTATTAATCATTAATATAACTGCAGCACATGGGATATTTATGATAATCGCAGCACATTTGTTAATTATAACTGCAGCGCACAGGTTAATTAACACTCAAGCCGCCGTGACCGTCATATGACGGGCGAGAGATAAATGGCCTATCCTCCGGTACCCGTCATATGACGGGAGGCATTCTGAGAACAATAGGGGCTCCGAGAGAGAGTCCGTGCGTTGGGAGGACGATAGGCAGGCTCTGACCGCTCGGCACCACCACTGGGCCGTGTCTGGGACCACCACTGTCTTCCTACCAACACTCGTCCTCGCGAGATAAGGACAAAACTGCGGAAATTACCTTATTTTAGGGAATTTTCACCTCCGGTTACGCGATCGCTACAGGATAACCCGTGGTCATACAAGGATGATTCAGGTGTCATTGGAAAGTTCTATTATAGCCCTTTCACGGATACATAATTGTATTATGCTCTGGCTCTTGTTTATGCATGAAAAAGAGCATGGAATGAAGCTCGTTTTCGGTAAATATACCCGCCTGGCAGCTAGGACATGTCAACAAACGGCCCAGCCCTTAAGGGGTTAAGACAACTGCAGCACACGGGTTATTTAAGACAACCGTATCACATGGGTTAACACGGTAAGCGCGAGCTATATGTAGTGAACACCATACTACTGGGCGGCTATATTAGGCTTCATTCCCGCCTAAAATCGTCATTTTACGATACATATCGTTATTACTTATTCATGTGTGCGCTTATTTTATGTTTAATATGAAGATATTAACATGTAACAGCAATAAAACAAGTGGGAATAGTGTTTAGAGGGTCAAAATCGCGAATTATTGCCGACCGTTCATTCATGAAATGTGAGCCAGACGCGACGTACACCCTCTCTCTCCCAAGCCTAGAAGCAGACTGAGTCTCTCTCTCTCATTCTCTCTTACAACACGCACTCGGTAGACACATGACCACGCCTTAGAACCGGATTGGAGATGTTGGCACTGTAAATAAACCGATAAACGAGGGAATAAGAGGAAAAATAGGTGATAATTGAAGGGGGGGGGAAAGGAGGGGGTTTTGACACATGTTTAGGAGTGATAGGAGGTAAAGAGGGGAATTATCTCACTTAAACACCTATTGTTTTGTTTTAAGTGTTACTGGGGCCTTTTAAAAGGCTTTTTTTTTTAGGCCTTACCTCTTAAGAGGATCGTCGGCTTTGCCCACCAAAACCTCTTAACCCGTACAGCCCCAGCGACGCGTCTGACGCGTCGGCGATGTATGTAATGCACAGCCCCAGAGACGCGCCTGACGCGTCACCCTAATTGCGCCGACCGTAACCTCAGGTGTAGCCACTCAAGAGGGCTCAGATTTGTATGGGAACTGTGTACGTATCCCACGCAACCGTGCCGATGGTTGAAAACTCTCAAAGTCCACGTGTGTGCGCGCGAGCGCGCAATAACCTGTTTTTTTGGGATAATTGCCTTCAATTTTTTACTCTTGTAAAATCCGTTTTCGGGGGCTCTGTAGGACCATTTTTTAAGCTTTTTGAGCGGTTTTTCGTGGTTTTTCCTTCATTCCTAACCCATTCGCTATTGTTTCTGGAATAAAACCATTTTTTGAAAACCAGCCGGGTTCTGGTGCGCAAACATTACAAAACTAGCCGGGGCTCCACGGGTTAAGAGTGTTCTCGCCATTCCCGGGTTAAGATAGCTGCACCGCACGGGTAAAGACAACTTGCAGCATATGAGAAAAATTATCAATCAAGCTGTCCGGTTCAGGTGTTCCTTCAGGCTACGTCTGAAGGAATACAGTGTTCTCTTTTCACGGACTGACTGGGGTAGGTCGTTCCAGTCTTTGATGGCGGTGAAGAAGAATGTTTGCTTACCCTGTCCTTGGATTCTCGGGACCTTAAAATTAAACATCCTGTTTCTTGTATTATGTCCACTCCTCTCATTTGCTTTAACAAAATCATTCTTTAGGTACTCTGGAGCTCTGTCATAGAAAATTTTGAAGGCATTAGTGAGCCTGATTTGTTTGGCCCTGTCAGCGACATTGTACTACACTAGTAGAAGACTAGTGGCCACTACATTATATAGCAGAAGATTGACTTAGAATATGGTAAGGTGATAATAGGGACGAGCAGGAGGTGTAGTTGCTTCAAGACACAGAGCTTAAGTTTGTTACCCGCGAATCGCAACCCCAAGCTGCTCGCGACGCATGCACGAAAATATAATAAATACCAAAATATCTAATCATCTACTGTAATGACTATTACAAAATATATTTCTGATTAGATATATTTACATGGATTAAACTTACTAGATTCTAATTACTTCGAATCTGATTGACTGACTTAAATACATAAAGGCACTGAATTCTAAATTGTGGAGCTATTCATCTACTATGAAGTCTCGACATTCTTAGAATGCATGAAGATATTCATTGTGTCCCTGTTGAATGTAAATATTGGAGGAAATACAATTCCATACAACAAATATGTAGGCCTATTGTCATTAACCCTCTCCGACATATGACGTGATTTTGAGCCTATTGGGGATACTTTAAAGCCTTTGTTACCATCAGGGGTATTTAGAAACCTTTAGTTTAGTTACTCCAACCTCTGCTATTGTCTTTGAGTTAGCTGTGGGCAGAAAACTAATTTTGGAGAGGTAATTATGAGAGTGAGAAAACTCTATTTCTTATTGCTAATCTGGCAACCTCTGCGTCATAAATGCGTGAAAGGGTTAAGACTATTAATGATTGCGTAACTTTAAAAAGAGCAACATAATTAGCATGCATGGCATGCTGAGAGTCAAGACTCTTTGGTTTAAAACGTGAGTTCTATGTGTGTTTGTGTGACCCTGTGATAGAGTGGGTTTTTTTTTCTTTCTATATTCCAACTACTCCCACTCGGGCATAGGCTGAGAGCCTGTATATTCAACCATATATTCAACGGTGAAGCCCGTGATAGTGTTGTGTATCATAATTATAATAGTTTTATTTACTAAATATATATATGTAATGCCTAGATTGTGGCAAAATGTCTGTAGCTGAATTTGATGCGTAAATCTGCTTGAGCTATCATGCCAAGCGGAGTACTTCTCTTGGTGTAGTGGGCAGAGCGCTCGCCTCCCACGTGGCGGGCCCGAGTTCGAATCTCGGCCGGGCCGCGCCCAAAAACATTTGGGTCGAATTTCCGCATCAGACGCACTTCGGATGTGATTGTAAAAATTGTAAATTGTAATTGTAAGTCATTGTAAAGTCGGCAAAAATAGTATGGTGCCGTTTCGAGGTCACTTCGCTGGTGGCAGCTGTAAAAGGATATCTGAGAGGCTTAGTTGGGGTGCTGTACATATAGGCTAAGTAAATCCCCATGGTGTACTGGCTTGCCTTAACTGGTTGGCTACAACAGTTGCTAAGGCTAGAGCTCTCAGAGATTCTCAGAGATGATGTACCAGTGACCCCGATTCGTTGGGAAGGTATGGTAGCAGATGGCGTGGTTCCTGCACCGCCTCCTCGCCGTGGTGTGTGACCCGGCAACTGACGGAATTAAGGAATGTCGCTGGTGATCGTTGTCTCGGAGCCTCGCTGTAGTTGACACGCTCCGACTTGTGCCTCGCTTGCTTTCGCTCGCTCGGAATCTTCGCTACCTAGACGATAAAGTGATATAATGCCTGGATTGTGGCAAAGTGTCTGTAACTGAATTCGATGCATAAATCTGCTTGAGCTATCATGCCAAGCGGAGTACTTCTCTTGGTGAAGTGAACAGAGCGCTCGCCTCCCACGTGGCGGGCCCGAATCTCGGCCGGGCTGCACCCAAAAACATTTGGGGCGAATTTCCGCATCAGACGCAGTTCGAATGTGATTGTAAAAATCGTAAATTGTAATTGTAAGTCAATGTAAAGTCGGCAAAAATAGTATGATGCCGTTTCGAGGTCATTTCATATATACATAGTGTAAGCTAATATCAGTATATGTATAAATTGTTTGAATTTCAAACAGTCACAGGTGCTAGGATTCATGTCTGAGAAATGTGTATTATAAATATAATCGTATAAAATCAAATATTATGAGTAGTGACTTTGGATTGTTTTATTCTCTTTCTCATACAATGAGCTATGCATATCACTATATGTGAAATGATGGGGTTGCTACCACCACATGGAACAGCCAGTTACAGAATTGCCAGTCTGCAGCTGGGTCAGCCAGTCAAACCCATCACCAGGAAGCAGCGAAGTTGGAAAATGCAGGAGCCACCCCTATCACCCAGAGCCCCTCGTTTTCTCTCAAGCCAAGCAGCAGTTATGAGCATGGGAAACTGCACCAACCAACCACAGCCCTGCCTTCAAATGACAACAGCCAATGACAGGCCAGCATTCCTTCCTTCACCAGATCTACACTATGATGAAGCAATGTTTATGCAAGTTGAACACCAGCGACCAGAAGCCTATAAATACAAATGGACCTGAACAGGAGTACCAGTTATGCCGGTCCGGTAGATCCCATAACCTCCAGACAATAAGAAATAATAGGCTAGTAATACATCAATATGTCTAAGGGTCTGGAGAATGATGTAATCCCAAGAAGTAAGAATTCTCACAGAATAGGATAAATAAAGACTTTATATGATATGAATATGTTACCTAGTATATAAGTACACCTTTATTTATTACCCAGCCATGTCTACTATTAGTATTTAACCTCACAACTCCATCACAACGAATTCACAATACCCCTATTGCCACGAGACGGTATAAACGAGAGTCAAGAATTAAGTCAGATATTGCTTCAAAAATTTAGGAGAAAAGTATGCAAACCAACCCTGCGGTACTGTACTTAGCCTGAAAAGGACAGGACAGCTAACCACAGCTAAAGCTTGCCCCAGCCCTGCCCCCTGCTAGTGAAAGTGCTCGCAAGGTGGTGCCCTCTGACGTCGGGAGCTTGAAGTGATGCTCGAGTGACACCCTACATTCCTGAGGTGCTGCCCTAGGACCTACTCTCTACGTCGACCAGTCCTGTGCTCTCACTACCCTCCAAACTTACCCTAAGTGTCTCTGTATATCTTGAAGTTGTGATTATTGTTGTCGAGGTATAGGTTAAAATATGTGAATCGTGTAAGCGTGTGATTAAAAAGAGATCTGTGCCCAAGATCGTGTAATTGCGTACCTGTTAATCCTTCTGAAATTGATAGTAATTCTTACCTAAGACCTTTGTTCAAGATCCAATATTGCTCCTGTTTAAATATTCTCTAGAACCTCTTACGCATACGTAATATAATTGTGTTCATTCATTTATCATGCCACGCACTCACAGATTTTCCTTATATATGTATTCTGTTATGTATGTTGTAAGTTGAGGTCGACGTGTATTTCGTGTCTTGATTCCCCTTCTTAATTCATAACTAATTACCTAGAACCTACGCCCAATTTCATATTTAATTTATCCAGTGTAAAACTTACCATTACCCCAGTTATATACTTTCCAAGTCCCCCCATTTCTCATACGATTACTTAATCGTTGTTGTAATTATTGTGTGAATTAGTATCTTCGTTCATGCGATTATTGATGTAGATAATTTTGATTCTTATGATCTAGGAATTCTAGCATTGCATAGAGTCTTTTATCTAAATTTTCCATCATCTCGAATACACCACTTGCCAAGGTGAATTCTTCATAAGACTCTGTTAACCCGTTCAGATCTCTTGTTAATACCCTTCTGAGTATTTTCATAGTACAACTTCGTCTTGTGCGTCACTGTTAACATAAGTAATATCTTGTTAATTTATTTCCTACGCTATTACCATTCTAAGCGTTCCCAGGACATCTACTAATTAATCACTTTTGATTATTTAGACTTTGTCTTTATATCCAGTTAATATTTATTCTTCCTTGATTTAGTTAGAATTATATTAATAACTTTAAATCTGAATTCCTCGACCGAGTTCGTAATTATTGCATACGTTCGATTGAAATGAATATACAGTCCCACTTATAAATTACCTAATTTGAGTTACATACATAGTAAATTGTGAAAGTAAATAAGCAATATCTTAATCCCAGTTTCATTGTAATATCACTGAGAATAAGTTCATATTTACACAAACCAGAATTGTATTTTCCAACCGCGCCGTAAAGTTATTGACCTGACACGCTAGCTAATTAAAGGTCGCGTTTACCTGAGGAGCCCTACCTAGCTCAAGCGTGCGCGCCCCACCTAGTACACCTCGCTCACTGCGTGTGTAGTTGTTTTACTCTCAATTCACTCATCCTCTTGTATATCGAGAGTTTTAATCTTTACCTTTATAGTTGTTTCATTCACGTAAGACACTCGACCCGCATCAGTATTATTATTAAGGGTTGATACTTATCATATAAATACGATAAAATATGACTCTTTTGTGATCTCGTATGTCTCTGTGACGTCACGATCGCTCCTACAGCACGACGTAGGACGAGTAGATCGTATATTATAAGATTGTAAATAAGTTAAGTTATAAAAGGCCTAATATGCTATTAAGCAATAGTTCCATGGTCTTATGTAGTATATATGAATTTATCGTATATATTAATATAAGTTATCATATAGAGCAACCTAGATGCGGTACGATAATTTGGGATCCTGGCGTTTTGCCAAGGCAGCAAGGAACATCAGAGCCTTCACGAACACCAACCAGTTAACATCTAATTTTCCGCCCTCAGTTGATCGTGCTATTGTGCCTCTAATCACAATACACATACAGCAATACACACAGCTACACCATCACGACGCTCTCATCGACGCCATGACTGACTGACAGATAAGCATAATATTCATGTCCATTCCCATGTAATCATTTATTCTTTCTTTAACTTGACTCGTGTCTCGGGACCGAAGTCTCGATCCCCATTGTCCACCGCCATATTGGGTAAAACGTTCTCCCTTGCCTCATTGCCACGTGGAACTATTGGTGAGTTAATTCCTGGCTAATATTAACCCTTATAACCTTACCCTAATAATAGTCAGAAATTTGAGGAGGTCCCTGCCAGAGGGGCCAACTAGCCACGAGTATAGTTTTGAGTTATTGATGTTTAAAGTTAACATACCATACACTCGTGTGTTGACTCTAACTCGGTTTGAGCGTGACTACTGAAGCACGTCTCGTACAGCGCCTGTGAGTGGTCGGGCGGGCGGCCATTTAATTCCCCACGTCGTAGCCACGCTCTCATTGGCTGGAGCGCTGTTTTTGAAAATGTGGTGAGTTGGCCCCTCTGGCAGGGACCTCCTCCTATATATAAATTTATTATGTGAGACCTTTGGATATATATTAGCTTGTTTCAGATTGAATTCAATATAGATATGGAGTAGTTTTCATTTAGATTGATTTATTTGATTCATTATAGCTTAGTAATATTTAACTTCCATTGATAATTTACCACATTGGTGGTAAATTAGCTACCGGGAATTAGCTACCAGTAAGGGATTTTAAGGCAATGAACAAGGGGACATATAACAGTATGCAGGAACAACTCTGTGATAATCTGGTAGGACTAGCCAAGCGGTGGTTAGAGCCGGAATGCAGGGTCACATCGTTGCACCTGCCCAAATCCTGCATCCCACCCATCATCTTTCCCCAATAATTTTCTTTTCCATTTCAGACTTCCTGTGACATATGACTTGACCTAACATTTTTTCTTGTTCAATATGATCCATTAGTAGGTATTGCTATGTAGTGTACTATTTTTTCTCCATAACATAGAAGTCCGCCGGTCGGCGTCTCTTAATTAGACTATTATTTGGCCGTTGTCTTTGTAACGTAACATTTAGATACATAGCCTATAGGCTCACATGCAAAATGAATAAAGACAATAAAGAGACACCATCTAGTGGGGTGCTGATCAAAGCCCCTAAAAATCAAAGGGCGGGACTTCGGGGAGTATTAAATAGGCTAATTGTGGACGTCAACACTTTCATCACTACTGCTGAACTAGAGGAATTGGAGGCTAGATTAGAAAACGTCCAAGCTACCCACGGTCGTATTACGGCTCTGAGTGAGGTGATTGTGGCTGACATGACAGAGGAGGAAGAGATAGTTACAGAGTGTGATAATCGCGCCCTCTATGACAAACCTGTCTTTAGAGCGAAGTACATATTACAGCGTGCTGTCGCAAGTAAGAAGGGAGGCGATAATGAGGCCCATAGAAGGGCTGACCCAAAACATACTGTACACCTCCCAAAGCTCAATCTTCCGACATTTGGGGGCAAGTTGACTGAGTGGTTAGCTTTTTGGGACGTATTTCGGTCTACGGTTCATGAATCCTCTTTGGATAATGTCCGCAAGTTTCACTATCTGAAGGGACAAATGGAAGGAGAGGCCTTACATTTGATAGAGGGTTTTGCGGTAGTGGGTGGTAGTTATCTTGAGGTAGTACACTTATTAGAGTCCACATACGGGGATAGAGAGCAGTTGAAGATGGCCCATGTCGTTGCCTTGTTGGGGCTTGCAGAACCACAGTATAAGGTTGAGGAGTTGACAAACTTCAGGGCAAATATGGAGTGCCATACTCGATCGCTAGACACCCTAGGGCTTACCACCCAGGAAATGATAGTCGTTATCTTGCGTCAGAAGCTTCCTATGACAATACTTGACAAGGTAAGATCATTTGAGCTGGGGGAGTTCAAAACTCAGTTCAGTAAGGAAATCAATAATCTACAGTTGAACAAGAGAATGTATGTGTCGGGAGGGAGTGAGAATGTGGAGAAGAGGGGAACAGTAAGCATGACAGTGGGGACTAAAGAAAAGAAAGAGGGTGTGTATAAGAAACCTGCTCAGATTCTATGTAAGCTATGTAACAATAAACATAAATGGAGTTTCTGCGTAAAATACCCAACAAATGAGACAAAACTAGCAAAGGCGAAAAGATTGAAGCTATGTGTAGGTTGTCTAAGTGGGGAACATGGTAAGCAGGGACAATGTACTGCTACATACTTAAGGCCCTGTCGCCACTGCAAAGGAGATCACTTTGATAAGTTGTGTCCTACTGCAGATAAAGTCAAAGACGTCAAAACAGAGGGTACTACAACTGTGGCACTAGGTAGCACGCAAGACACCACTATATTGCTCACAATACAGATTCCCATGGAAGGTAATGACAGTAACAAAGTTTGTCAGGTACTTCTAGATCAAGGGTCTCAACGTCCCTTTATAAAGAGGTCCGTACTAGTGGGACTGAAGCATTGAATCGTAGGGGCTGAGACTCTTCGATTACAGGGCTTCACAGGGGTTACTGATAAGCAAGACTACGAGATAGCGGAGATTTCATATTTCTACCGTAAAAAACGGTACTTTATGACTTGTATCGTAGTAGACACCCTACCAGAATATGTATCTGTAGGTGTGAAGAAGGTGGAACACGCATTACGTAGCAAAGGGGTTAACTTGTCAGATCCCATGGGAAATCAGAGTGAGGTGCATGTTCTACTTGGTGTGGATCATTATTATGATGTAGTATACCCTGGATTTAAAAAGATGTGTGGTGTAATTTTAATCCCCACTAAATTTGGATATTGCATGAGCGGAAAGGTGCATACTACACAGTCTAAGGTCCTGGTCGACACGGTCTCGATATATAGAGTCAATGTAACCGCGGAAGAGGAGTTGGGAAGGGAGGATTCCCAACCTAGTAACCCTAAGATGGCTGCCGAGTTCGACCTGGAACGACTGTGGAGATTGGATCACATAGGCATTAATCCTATGGAGACTGATTATGACTCGGAAGTTGCGCTATAAAGGTTTGACGAGCCTGTGTGCTACTGTGCCTCAGACAAGCAATATAAAGTTAGTTTAGCCTGGAAGAACTGTGAGATAAGCCTGCCTACCAACTATGGTTTGGCATTAGGTCGTTTGCGCGCATTACAGCGTAAATTGTCTAACGAACCGAGCACGCGCCAGGCGTATGACGATGTATTTCAGAGTTATGAGGATAGGGGCTTTATTGAGAGAGTCGATGTCAAGGAACCGTTTAAGAAGGGTAGGGTTCACTATCTGGCCCATCATGGGGTAAGGAAAGACAGCGTCACCACACCAATACGGGTGTTCTGCCCACCAAGGTCAACAACCCAGTCTAAATGACTGCCTGTTGACAGGTCCGTCCATGGTGTCGGACCTGTCCCAACATCTATTGCGGTTTAGGCTGGGAAAGTACGCCTATACCAGTGACATAGAGAAAGCATTCTTGATGGTCAAGCTAAAGGAGGAAGATAGAGATGTTACCCGCTTTCTTTGGTTCAGCGACATTAGTGACTCTGAGAGTCCAATCATAATATACCGTTTTCGGGTTGTACTCTTTGGGGCCACGTGCTCGCAATTTTTGTTAAATGCCACAATCAGAAAACATCGAGCTGATACTCATGAGGACACAAGTAAACTATCTCGCGGATTATATATTGACAATTTGCAGGGTTCTAGCGATAGTCAGGATGATTTGTTATATGCATACTGGCAAGCAAGCAGATTGTTTGCGGATGCACATCTATTTCTCCGCGAGTGGGTTACTAATAGTGAAGATCTTCAGAGTTTGATACAGGTGGACGGTACGGCATCTCTTAACCAGGAAAAGTCCAGAAATTTGGGGATGATCTGGCAACCTAAACATGTCATACTATCTTTTCAAACAAGGTCTTTTGCTCAGCAGATAGGAGCGCACACCAAAAGAAGTCTGTTGAGCAAAGTTGCGCAATTTTTTTATCCTTTGGGTCTAGCATTACCCGTTACCATAAGAGCTAGGATTCTAATGCAGGAAGTTTGGAGATGTAAAATAGGATGGGATGACAGTTTGCCTGAGGACCTGAATGACCAAGGGACATTGTTGTTGAATGAATATGCCATCCTATGTACTAAACCTATACCTCGTAAAGTGGCGGCGTTCGGTGACATTACGTTACACACGTTTTGCGATGCTAGCGCCATGGCATACGGGGTAGCCATATATGTTGTTACTTCATTTGGGGCACATTTAGTTACAGTCCGGGCCAAGGTAGGCCCGGTTAAAAAGGTAACTATCCCTAAAATGGAATTGACTGCCATGCTGCTATTAGCACGTCTGGTGCAACATGTACGCGCAGCATACGAGAGCGAATTAAATATTGAAATCGTTCACGTATGGTGCGATAGTCAGGTCGCACTCAACTGGATACATAGCAAGAAGTCTCTGCCAGTTTATGTGCGGAATAGGGTAGATGAGATTAGAGCCCTTTTGCCAGACGTTGGTTATCATTATGTAAATACAAAAGAAAACCATAGTAATCTCATAACTAGGGGTATAACGGCTAGCCAGTTAGTGAAGTCCGAATTGTGGTGGCATGGTCCAAAGTGGCTGCTCCATGAAAGTGAATGGACGATTTGGCATGCTGTTGGTGAGGGACTTCTGCCACTGGAAACAGTGGCAGTTACAGCCCAACCAAATGAGCCACTGGGTCTAATCATAGAGTGGGCAAGATTCGGTGACTATAATAAACTAGTCAGAGTTGTAGCTTGGGTATTGCGATATGTATCCAATCTCAAGCTTAAAGTAACGGGCCAACTCTGCAACAGGCGTCACAACATTGATGCTCGTGAATTTAAAGCAGCTGAAGTAACTTTGATCAAATGGGTTCAAATAGAAACCTTTTCCAATGAATTAGAATCCTTGAAAAGCTCGAATAAGACATTAATGCCTAATATAGTGCGTCAACTAAGGTTGCACCTAGACAATAGCCTCATCAGGTGTGAGGGTCGCCTGAAGTGGTCGGGTGTACCAGACGGCACAAACCGCCCTATACTTATGCCAACAAGACATCACGTTACTGATCTATTGATCATACGTGCACATAGGGAAGTAAAACACTACGGGGTATGTCATATTATATCAAATTTACGTCTCACATGGTGGATACCCAGAGTTCGACAAGTAGCTCGACGCATAGTAAGAAAGTGTGTAATATGCCAGAGACTAAAAGGTAAACCATATGCAACTGGACCAGCTCCACCTCTACCTGAATGCCGTGTAAAGCACGTAGAACCTTTTCAAGCGGAAGGATTAGATTACACAGGGGCATTGAAGACGAGGGAGAGTGAGAAGGTTTATATATTATTGTTTACCTGTGCAACATCTCGAGCGGTACACCTAGAACTATGTGATAATATGTCTAGTGATGAATTTATGCTGGCGTTCAGACGGTTTTGTGCCCGTCGTTCATTCCCTCAACTCATTCTTAGCGACAATGCTCCCACATATGTCCAAGCATCAAAATATCTAAAGGATATGAGTAGTGATCCTACTATCATCACTTTTTTGGGAGAGAAGAAGTGCGAATGGAGGTTCATTCCAGTTAAGGCACCTTGGTTTGGTGGAATGTGGAACCATGTGTCGGCATAGTAAAGTCAGGACTCAGAGCGGTTGTAGGACGTGCTCTATTAACCTAACAAGTTCACATGGGGGTAATTAGACACCTCTCCCTGTGCGCATGTATTTGAGGTGTTTCCGTCACTAAAATATTCATTGTACCATTAATAGCATTAATACTTATCCATATGCGCCTATTATGGGTTGATTATAAAGGTATTAACCTGAAACAACAATAAAACGAGTGAAAACAGCGTTTGGATGGTCAAAATCGGAGATATAGCCCGCGAGTTGTATAATGTATGAGTGAGGCAAGCTGCTTTCCCGCCAATTTCCCCCAAGGCCACTGAGACACAGTCGATCGATACTCTCTCTCTCTCTCTTGCATTCGCTTGCTATCAGTGATGACCACACCCTGCAACCGGCTTTCTAATGTTAGCACGAAAATATACCTCAGAATAAGGGAATAACAGGGAAAATAGGTGATAACTGAAGGAGAGGAGGAAAGTGGGGAAGGAGGGGAGGTAGAGGACTGAGATTTTGCATGGCCCAGGGGCCAAAAAAAAATAAAAAAATAAAAAAATAAAAATTATTTTTTTTTTTCGATGTCAAAAGTTGATTTTTTTTTTCTCTGACTCTTAAGAGTCTTCCCGCAGTCCGCCGGGGGAACTCTTAAGAGTCTCCCGGCAGTTCCCGGGTTAAAGAAGAGTGAGTTGACGACAGTCCTCACAGAGATAGAGGCAGTCGTGAATGATCGCCCGCTTACATATGTGTACACCGACCTGCAGGAACCACTACCATTAACGCCAGGCTCACTTGCTATATGGGAAACCATTGAGTGCGTTTCCATCTGATTTCCAATCCATAGTAGAGTTAGAGGATCCCTCGTTGCACTCTGAGGTAGCGGTGTCTAAGAGATACCAGTATATATTGTGACGCCCAGTGCGTGGCAACGCAACCTGATTGTACTCCTTGGTACTCCACTGTACCACCACGGTACCGCGTTGTACCGTGCTGGCTGCTTATATTGAGTGTGACAACGTATAACTATGTTCTTTGTATCTCTGCAAAGGTCTCGTCATTTGCTAACCAGTGGTGGGTTTTGTTTTAAGCCATGTCGAGACCTTCCATTTAATATGTAGTATCAATAGAGAAGTTGATAGATAAGACAGTGGGAATTCAGAGAGAGAGAGTGAGTTAGACTTCAGAGCGAGAGGGTAGCGGTGCGCCACGCTGCCGGGGGGGTGGTTGCCAGACGTATGGACCGGTTGGCAGCCCTGCGCTTATAGCTAGGTGCGACAGGGTTGGTAGTACATTGCCGCCTGCCTATGCTGCCTGGGCTGCCCATGTTGTCGTACAGCACATTGCCTGGAGGCTCGCTGTGTGCTCTATGACCAGGTTGCCTAGAACCTTTGAGATTCTAACATCCCTTGCCCTCTCTCCCAATTTCTCACGGTTGCACTCTTTCTCTCTGACGACATTACTCTCATTTCATTCTTCTCTCTATTTAAATGCATAACCTTCCCTTGAGGTCCTAAAGGAGTTTCAGCACTCACCTCTCGTATTACTCTTAGGACAAGCATATATTTACATGTATTAGATTTAAGGGGTTAATGTGAACAGCGATCTTCTTGATGAGGATAGTTGGTGAACGTTCTACATGTTCACGAGTTATATGCCCAGCTCATCATCCAATTTGTGACTAGACTAGTGCCATGTGTAAGAGCCCGACCATGCCCAGGAGTTGTCTGTAGAGGGGCGAGGACTTAGCCTTGATTTGCCTACCGAGCCAGGAGCGAGTGCAGTACCAGAGACTACAGCTCGCTCGTAGTGCCGGTATAGTAGAGTAACGTAATTTATCTGTCCTTGTGTTCTCTACAGTCTTTTCCTGGGTTCTCGCTTTCGGTGCTGGGACTCGTTGTTCCTGTGACTTGGCCTGCTAGCTAGAACACATGGGGATGATGAGTGGGTGTTATCTTTATTTTACTATGCATTGCAGCTCTCTTTAAGTTTATGTATGTAACACTTTACAGTACACATTACTCACACACAAGACAACACTATTAATACTTTCATGTATCAATTAACTGCACCGTCGTTTTGCTGCTGTGTCCGGAGTTCTGTTGCGTAGGGCGCATACAGACTCAGAGGGGAGACAGAGTGAGAGAAGCGAAGTAGCCTATGCGGTAGTAGGCTACCGGCGCAGTACTGTTGCCTGCAACCTTTTAGTTATTCCAAGTATAGATTCATTATTATAATAAGTGACTACTATTTATGTTCCTTCCATGTGTATTATTAGGTATCTACTGGATCATGAACATCTTGTATGCTACATGCTAGTGCATGTTAGTAGGGGACAGTTATTCTAGTGCACGCGCTTTCAAGTAGGCGTGTACATTTGTCATTTAGCATTTCACTGTCATACCTTTAGCCTGCTTCTATTCTACATTATTAGAGGCTTAATATTAACGTAGTTTCTTGAGTATTGCATTTCTTTAGTCATAACGTAACCTATAAATGTCTGAGGGAGTTTAGCCTCATAGCCTACCCCTGTTGTACACTTTCGCCGAGTTAAGGTACCTCGTTACCATAGACGATAACTCTGTAGGGCGTTGGTGCTTTTGTTGTCTGGAGCATATAGTATTTGGGACTGGAATCGAGCGTGTCGTTGTCACATAAGCCATTTCTGTCCTACGATCAAGAATCCCGAATATGTATTGCCGATCCAGCCGTAACAAAATGGCGACCTTGCACAAGATTCAGTAGTATCCTATCACATGTTTTTTGGAGAACTATTCTATGCTACCTAGTAGAGCTGGCTAGAATTTTCTTGCATATTGGAGGAATTTTTATTGTGTCATTATTGTATTGGTGGACTTGCAGATTGTTTCGTTGGGGGTGTCTAGAGTAGAGTCATTCAAGCATCTTTAACATTTTGTGAGTCGAGACTGCAATTAGTAATAAGCACTTCTTTTTTTTTATGAACAGCAATTGTATAACCAGCACTATGTCTAATGACTCATCATTTACGGGGGAGGATAACACGGTACAGCCTAGTAACCAGCAAGTACAACAGATGTTTAGGGAGGGGAGTGTTATAAGTGGAGAGAGGGATGCCCGGGCATTTTTGCAGACACCTTTGACCGAACAGCGCCTGCAGGCTATTGATTGTTACGGTCTTCGCTGTTTAGCCACGGTTTTGGGGCGGGACTGTCCTGACAGTTGGCCCAAGAAGAATTTGGTGGCATGTTTGTTGGGTGATGGCGATGGGGCGGTGGGTGGAGTGGGGTCTTGGGGGGTTCCCTCCAAGCCTCCATTCCACTCTACCCCTGAGCTGGGCCCTCAGCCAGCGAGTCTTAGCACGATGCAGCAGGAGGGTTCTCAAGGGCAAGCTGGCTTACCCGTAAACACGTCTCGGTGTGGATCCCCCATTTTGTGCTCTCCCCCCCCAGGCCTGTCTCCTGAGATGTTATTTCAGCTAGAACTAGCTAAGTTTAAGCTGCAGGAGACTCAGATACAACAGGCTAGTATAGAACGCATAGAGGTTGCTAGAATCCAAGCCAATCAGGATGCAACCAGGTACCAGGCTGAAATGGATGTCGAGAAGTCTAGAGTAGAGACCACGGGGCGTCATCTCGGTGGTGGGCACTGGGTTGCAGACTCACTTTCGCATTTAATTAAGTTAGTACCCGCATTTGATGAGACAGCAGTGACTGAGTTTTTTGCTCGTTTCGAAAAGAAGTGTCGTGAGTATGACTGGCCGGAGGTTAAATGGGCAGCATTAGTTTCATCACGTCTAGTGGGTAAGGGGTTGAAAGCCTACGATGCACTGTCACTGGACGAGAGTGTAGTGTATGGACTGGTGAAGGAGGCTGTGCTCCGGGCCTACGAACTGCAACCCGAAACTTATAGATTGAAGTTCCGTGGCGTGAATAAGAAGAGCGACGTCAGTTTTATGGAGCACGCACGGGACTTAACAGATGCATGTAATAACTGGTTTCGGTCCGAGCACGCAGAGTCGGCTGAGGAAATTAAGCAACTTTTCTATCTGGAACAGTTTTACCAATGTACTGGAACCGATCTAACGCTGAACATTAAGGAAAAATGTCCCAAAACAGTAGAGGAGGCTGCCAAGATGGCAGACCTCAGATTATCATTGATTCGTGGTTGCGGTGCCGCTCAGAGGGCTGAGTCAGGGCAGAAGGGGCGCTATACCCCACCCACCAGAGTTTTTGATAATAACAAATCCTATGACACACATAACCACACTAAATGCATTGCACCTAATAACACCTACAAACACAAGCCTCTCCCGTTTACTAAAGGTCAGGCCCCTTCTTCGCCCGCACAAGGGAAGAAGCCCATTGGGGATGTGAAATGTTACAAATGTCAGAAGCTAGGCCATTATTCACGTGAGTGCCCTAGTAACACTCCCGCTAAGCCGGTGTCATTGGTTCACAGTATCGGTGTGTCTCTGAAGGCTGCAGCAACTGCCCGGGGTAGGTTGTCAGCAGCTGAGGCACACGCGGTAAAGAAGCGTACGGAAGGCTCGACACCTGTCCGGGACACTTTCTGTAGCCATCGGGGGCACGGGTTTGTGAGCTGGGGGAGTGAACTACGGAGGGTTGACTTGCTGAGGGATACGGGGGCTTCGCAAACTTTGTTGAGGAACTTCACAGGGAAACCGATAAATGCGGCCAGAGTTGTTGTGGTGCAGGGTATAAATGCTACGAGGTCATACCCACTTGTGAGGTTGGAGTTGAGAGTGGGAGAGGTGTGCAGGGAGCTGGATGTAGGGATCGTTGAGTGTTTGCCAGTTGAGGGCGTCGACCTTCTTCTCGGCAACGACTTTGCGGTGCCCACTTCCGGGACTCCACCCTTAGTCGTTGCCGAGAGGGCGGCCGACGTGGATGGTGAGAATCGGGAATGGGTTGGGAGGTGCCAACAGGATGAGATGGCCTGTGTGGTAACCCGATCTCGCTCTGCGGCTCCAGCACAGCCTAGCACTCAACCTCGGGGACAGTGGAGGAAGGATCAGGAGAAGGTTCTAAGGGCAGGAAAAGGGACATTGATTCTGCTGCACTTCTCGGTGATTCGGTACTTGGACCTATAATAAACACGGGAGTTGACTCTGGCCCAGATATGGTGTGTAACAAGGCAGAGTTGGGTAAGACTTCGCGTGAGGCAAGAGCTGTAGCGAGAGCCACTAAGGCAGTAGAGCCTACTAGCCGGGGTAATGTCTTATTACAAAACCATCTTGATGCATTGACGCCCAGGGACATTAGTGAGCAGCAGCTGCAAGACGCTAGCCTAGCTCGTTATAGCAATGGTGCCATAGAGTTGGAGGAAGATGGGGATGCGAAGCCGGGAGATTTCTTTAGGCTCAACAGGATATTGTACCGCAGATTTCTAGACCCCAAATCGAAGTGGGAGGGCGGTGCGAGGGTAGTAGACCAGGTGGTTGTTCCAAATAAGTATAGAGAGTCCTTATTGTGTCTGGCGCATGATGTGCCGGTGGCGGGTCATTTGGGGGTAACAAAAACATTGGCGGCATTGGGCAGGTTTTTCTGGTGGCCTGGGGTCAAGGCTGATGTCTGTGCATGGGTGGCTGGGTGTGCGACCTGCCAGACAACGGGGAAGCCTAACCAGACCATCCCGAAGGCACCTTTGTTTCCCATACCTGTCACCGGGCCTCCGTTCAGCAAAGTTGTAGTAGATTTGGTTGGCCCTTTCCCGCCTACTAGTAGTGGCAATAAATTCCTGTTGACAATCATGGATGTGGCTACGAGATACCCGGACGCATACCCCATGAGAAACGGCTCGGCAAAGGCAGTTGTTAAAAACTTATTATTGTTCTGTTCCCGTTATGGATTTCCACGTGAGGTGCAGTCAGACCAGGGGAGCAATTTTACATCCAAATTGTTCAAGCAAACCCTTCAGTTGCACGGTATATGCTCTGTAGTGTCGTCAGCCTACCATCCCGAGAGTCAGGGAGTCTTGGAGCGGTGGCACTCGACCCTGAAGAGTATGCTACGCTGTTACTGTGCAGAACATGACACTGATTGGGATTTGGGTCTGCCGTATGTTCTGTTCGCTGCACGTGAAGTCCCAGGAGAGAGCCTGGGGTTCAGTCCAAATCAACTAGTCTTTGGCCATAATGTGAGAGGACCTTTAAGTATGGTGAAAGAGATCTGGGAGGGCGAAGAGAAGCCGGGGTCTGTACTTAAATATATCCTTGAGAGCCGGGAGAGACTTATAGGTTGCATGGCAGGCGGCAGGTAATAACTTGGTTAATGCACAGGCGGTCATGAAGCACCAGTATGACGCCAAGGTGAAGCTTCGGGAGTTTTCGGTGGGTCAGGAGGTAATGTTGCTTTTACCTTTGCCTGGACACCCCCTTTCTGCCAAGTTTATTGGGCCGTATGTGGTGGCTAAGAAACTGTCCGACCTTGATTATCTCGTTGCAACACCTGACCGTAGGAAAAAACATCAGTTATGTCATGTTAACCTCATGAAAGAGTATGTGAGACGCCCCTCAGAGCCTCTCACTGTCCCTGTGCTGGCCTGCAGCGGCCAGGGTGGAGAAGGAGGTGGGGACAGTCATGCTGCTGAGGAGGATAGCTGGGACTGTGTCATTTCCGCGGAACAGTGGGCGGGGAATACTGAACAAGAGGCTAGGCAAGCTGTAAGTCACCTGCCTGAGCACCAGGGTGCTGCTGTCCTAGGCCTGTTCAGGTCATACCCCTCTGTTTTCGCCGAACACCCAGGTCTCACTACTCAGGTAACGCACGACGTGGACGTCGGTGATAATGTGCCCTTCAAGTCAGTGCCCTACCGTGTGCCCCCGGTAAAGTTGCCAGCTTTACGGGAGGAGTTAAAGTACATGGTTGAGAGAGGGATGATCACTGAAGGTTATGTGAAGTGGACATCACCCGTCACGTTGCAGCCAAAACCTGACGGCAAGGTGCGGTTCTGCATAGATTTTCGTAGGCTAAATGGCTTGACCACTACCAACCCTTACCCTTTGCCTCGAGTTGACGACAGCGTGGACAAGATAGGGAATGCAAAGTACCTTACTAAAATTGATCTTGTAAAAGGCTACTGGCAAGTACCCCTGTTGGACCGAGCTAAGCAAGTTTGTGGTTTTGTGGTAGATGGCAAGACCTACCAATGTAACGTAATGCCTTATGGGCTTAAGAACGCACCTGCCACGTTTCAGAACCTGATGAACGATATTTGTGACGAAATCCCTAACTGCACGGTCTACCTTGATGACGTGATAGTGTATGATGACAATTTTGATAATCACCTAAGGCACTTAGAGACCCTGTTTGGGAAGTTGCACGATGCTGGGCTGGTGGTGAACCTGAGGAAGTGCGAGTTTGTAAAGGCTACTGTGCAGTATCTTGGCTTCGTGGTCGGGTTAGGCCGGGTGTGCCCCCCCCTGAGCAAGATACAGGCTATCAAAATGTTTCCCAGGCCCACCACTAAGCGCCAGGTCATGCGGTTCCTAGGTATGATAGGCTATTATAGGCGCTTCATCCGGGGATACTCTACTGTCTTAGCACCGTTAACTGATCTACTGTCGAAGTCAGTGAAGTTCTGTTGGGCTGCGGAGTGTCAGAGGGCTTTCGACCTAGTCAAGCACCTGCTGTGTACACATCCGATTTTGAGAGCCCCAGACTTCTCCAGGAGTTTTCAGCTGGCGACTGATGCCAGCGGTGTGGGTGCCGGGGCAGTGTTACTGCAGACTGATTCCGAGGGCTTGGAACACCCAGTGAGCTTCTTTTCTCGCAAGTTTAATTCGGCACAAAGGAATTACTCGACTATAGAGAAGGAGCTTCTTGCTATCGTTTTGTCGCTCAAACATTTCGAAGTTTATGTTCCAGCCTACGGCCCGGTAGTGACGATTTATACGGACCATCATCCCTTGAAATTCCTAAATCAGTTTCACAATCGGAATATGCGGTTGACCAGGTGGTCCCTAATGCTCCAAGAGTATAATCTCAACATTCAGCATATTGCCGGGAGTGAGAACGTGATAGCAGATTGTCTATCAAGGGTTGATGATCCAGGATAGTCGTGCACGGTGTGTGGGTTGAGCAGGAGTAAAATTAGGCTATCATAACGCCGTCCAAAAAGATTATAAAACAATAAAATAAACGAGAAAATTTTTTGTTTAGTTTTGTAAGTCTTTATTGTTGTAGCATGATGCATGCGATATTGTGTTTTATGTATAATTCACACTTCAGTTGTTGTGCACCTTTTGCAATTAGTGGCAGCTAAGGGTAGCAGGTCGGTTGGTTGCCTGTCAGATTTTGATAATGCTTCTAAGGTCGATTATCTAAAATCTTGGGGGGGCTGTGACGCCCAGTGCGTGGCAACGCAACCTGATTGTACTCCTTGGTACTCCACTGTACCACCACGGTACCGCGTTGTACCGTGCTGGCTGCTTATATTGAGTGTGACAACGTATAACTATGTTCTTTGTATCTCTGCAAAGGTCTCGTCATTTGCTAACCAGTGGTGGGTTTTGTTTTAAGCCATGTCGAGACCTTCCATTTAATATGTAGTATCAATAGAGAAGTTGATAGATAAGACAGTGGGAATTCAGAGAGAGAGAGTGAGTTAGACTTCAGAGCGAGAGGGTAGCGGTGCGCCACGCTGCCGGGGGGGTGGTTGCCAGACGTATGGACCGGTTGGCAGCCCTGCGCTTATAGCTAGGTGCGACAGGGTTGGTAGTACATTGCCGCCTGCCTATGCTGCCTGGGCTGCCCATGTTGTCGTACAGCACATTGCCTGGAGGCTCGCTGTGTGCTCTATGACCAGGTTGCCTAGAACCTTTGAGATTCTAACATCCCTTGCCCTCTCTCCCAATTTCTCACGGTTGCACTCTTTCTCTCTGACGACATTACTCTCATTTCATTCTTCTCTCTATTTAAATGCATAACCTTCCCTTGAGGTCCTAAAGGAGTTTCAGCACTCACCTCTCGTATTACTCTTAGGACAAGCATATATTTACATGTATTAGATTTAAGGGGTTAATGTGAACAGCGATCTTCTTGATGAGGATAGTTGGTGAACGTTCTACATGTTCATGAGTTATATGCCCAGCTCATCATCCAATTTGTGACTAGACTAGTGCCATGTGTAAGAGCCCGACCATGCCCAGGAGTTGTCTGTAGAGGGGCGAGGACTTAGCCTTGATTTGCCTACCGAGCCAGGAGCGAGTGCAGTACCAGAGACTACAGCTCGCTCGTAGTGCCGGTATAGTAGAGTAACGTAATTTATCTGTCCTTGTGTTCTCTACAGTCTTTTCCTGGGTTCTCGCTTTCGGTGCTGGGACTCGTTGTTCCTGTGACTTGGCCTGCTAGCTAGAACACATGGGGATGATGAGTGGGTGTTATCTTTATTTTACTATGCATTGCAGCTCTCTTTAAGTTTATGTATGTAACACTTTACAGTACACATTACTCACACACAAGACAACACTATTAATACTTTCATGTATCAATTAACTGCACCGTCGTTTTGCTGCTGTGTCCGGAGTTCTGTTGCGTAGGGCGCATACAGACTCAGAGGGGAGACAGAGTGAGAGAAGCGAAGTAGCCTATGCGGTAGTAGGCTACCGGCGCAGTACTGTTGCCTGCAACCTTTTAGTTATTCCAAGTATAGATTCATTATTATAATAAGTGACTACTATTTATGTTCCTTCCATGTGTATTATTAGGTATCTACTGGATCATGAACATCTTGTATGCTACATGCTAGTGCATGTTAGTAGGGGACAGTTATTCTAGTGCACGCGCTTTCAAGTAGGCGTGTACATTTGTCATTTAGCATTTCACTGTCATACCTTTAGCCTGCTTCTATTCTACATTATTAGAGGCTTAATATTAACGTAGTTTCTTGAGTATTGCATTTCTTTAGTCATAACGTAACCTATAAATGTCTGAGGGAGTTTAGCCTCATAGCCTACCCCTGTTGTACACTTTCGCCGAGTTAAGGTACCTCGTTACCATAGACGATAACTCTGTAGGGCGTTGGTGCTTTTGTTGTCTGGAGCATATAGTATTTGGGACTGGAATCGAGCGTGTCGTTGTCACATAAGCCATTTCTGTCCTACGATCAAGAATCCCGAATATGTATTGCCGATCCAGCCGTAACAATATCCAGGATAATAGAGGATTTTAGGAAACGGTGGATTAGTGAATATCTGCTAGCATTGAGGGAAAGGAGTGTTACTCCCTCTGGTAGACCAACGGCACCTACAGTTGGTGAAGTTGTTTTAATTAAAGAAGATAGTCCTCGTTTATACTGGAAATTGGGCCGCGTGTTGGAGGTATACAAGGGGGCAGACTGTGTAGAGTGGGTGGCGCTATTGAAGACAGCCACTGGAACTACTGATCGTCCTATCGCTCGTTTGTACGCTTTGGAGCTCGATTCCGCATTGCAATCTGATGCTCCACCTGTTATTGCTGGGTCCGAGGATTCTCAAAGGAACGACTCACCTCTTACTGATGGTGATCATTCTCGGACCGGGACGCGTCCCAGACGCGCTGCTGCTGGCGCCGTCAACTTGTGGCGTCAGAAGATAGTCTCTGGGCAACTTTAGGTTTAAGGTGGGGTTCAGGTCTTTTTTTGTGGGGGGAGTGTATCGTATAAATACGATAGAATATGACTCTTTTGTGATCTCGTATGTCTCTGTGACGTCACGATCGCTCCTACAGCACGACGTTGGACGAGTAGATCGTATATTATATGATTGTAAATAAGTTAAGTTATAAAAGGCCTAATATGCTATTAAGCAATATTGCCATGGTCTTATGTAGTATAGATGAATTTATCGTATATATTAATATATAAGGTTATGGTCTTCGAAAGGGGTGAAGTCACAGAGTGTGAGGTGAAGCTGAACGGTCAGGCTATGGAGATCGTCAACTCTTTTAAGTATCTGGGCAGTGTGTTGAGTAAAGATGGGACTATGGATGAAGAGGTGCGGGAGAGGGTACAACAGGGGAAGAGGGTTGTAGGAACACTAAAAGCAGTAACAAGAAATAGGGTGGTCAGTATGGAAGTGAAGAAGTCCTTGCATGACAGTGTGGTAATCCCGACACTGACTTACGGAAGCGAAGCATGGACGTTGGTTGAGAGACTCAGACCAAGAGTGAGAGCAGTGGAAATGAATTACTTAAGGAGTGCGTGCGGAGTTACATGGAGGGATCGACAGACTAATGAGGAAGTAAGAAGGAGGTGTGGTGTGGAGGTAGATGTGCTGGAAAGTGTGAAAAGGAACAACTTGAGATGGTTCGGCCATATGGAACGTATGGAAAGCGAGAGAATGACTAAGAGGGTGTACGAGAGCGAGGTGGAGGGACAGAGGGGGAGAGGTAGACCGAATATGAGGTGGAAGGATGGAGTGAGGAACTACATGAACGAAGGCGGTGCTGGTTGGGGGGAGGGGCGTCGACTGACTGGGGACAGAGGTGCATGGGGACGGTTCGTTCGTGGCCACCCCTTCGGGGATCACGGCGTCAGGCAATAGATAGATAGATAGATTAATATAATTTATCGTATAGAGCAACTTAGATGTGGTACGATAATTTGGGCTCCTGGCGTTTTGCCAAGGCAGCAAGGTGTGCCTTCGAGGAACATCAGAGCCTTCACGAACACCAACCAGTTAACATCTACTTTTCCGCCCTCAGTTGATCGTGCTTTTGTGCCTCTAATCACAATACACATACAGCAATACACACAGCTACACCATCACGACGCTCTCATCGACGCCATGACTGACTGACAGATAAGTATAATATTCATGTCCATTCCCATGTAATCATTTATTCTTTCTTTAACTTGACTCGTGTCTCGGGACCGAAGTGTCGATCCCCATTGTCCACCGCCATATTGGGTAAAACGTTCTCCCTGCCTCATTGCCACATGGAACTATTGGTGAGTTCATTCCTGGCTAATATTAACCCTTATAACCTTACCCTATTTATAAATTTATTATGTGAGACCTTTGGATATAAATTAGCTTGATTCAGATTGAATTCAATTTAGATATGGAGTAGTTTTCATTTAGATTGATTTATTTGATTCATTATAGCTTAGTAATATTTAACTTCCATTGATAGTTTACCACAATACTATGGGTCACGTGTTTATTTTATTGCATATTTCCTGTTTATTTATTATCAACACTGAGTTAATATAAATCTTATCTTGTCTATTCTGCTATCATACATTCGCCTATTACCTCATAATTCCCATAATTATAAAGGTAAGGTTATAGCCTGAATTATCCATATGAATCAAGCCCATTGATGAAGACATATTCCTATGCCTTTGAATAAACTTGTGTGTATAATTCTCCTGTGTGTTGTCATTGAGTTCTGTAGTGATATTAGGAACGTGTTCGGGGAGTTCCTGTTGAGTTTATTTACGGTCTATGAGTCCATATCTGGATTTTAGTAAAGACTATATCACGAGCTGTAATTACTATAGCCCGGCAAAACACTGGTGGCAGCGGTGTCTCAATACGGCTACCAACACGAGTGTTCTTATCTAAAAAAAAAAAAATCACTGTATTCAATTAGTGTATGTACATTATTCATCATGGCAGCTACTTGATCTCTTGATATCCCAGCATTCAAGCCTGAGGATTATGACATCTATACCTACCTGAAAATAGTCATACCGATCCTAGACATTATGTTTGGGAACGAAGACAGTTCCAAGATCCATACCATTGTGTTGAAATTTGGGAAATATGCAACTAAAGTGTCGGGGTATGTGCATGACAATATGCCTGGGTTAACCTGGGCGCAGTTCGAAGTGTATGTAAGAACTGCCATAAATCCAGTTCTGGGACAGACAATTGCAGATAAACAGTTTCATGCAATTCAATTCACCAGAGACTTGGATGAGACTGTAGAAAAATTTCACCAAGTTGCATTGACGGCCTTACCGGATGACACGACCGCCCAAAGGAAGAAGACCATTTTCAAGACTTTGGTGAGAATCCTGCCTGACCCCATGGCCGACCATTTCTCCATAGTTGAACCCACCAACTAAGATACGGACCTGCCTGTGATCAGAAGGATCATGGCCTTGAAAAAATCCAGAGAGCCAGCCAACAAAATTGCTGCCATAAGTAGAGCCACTACACATCCCTCTACTAACCCTGCGATCAGCAGTCGCCCAGTAGCTCCTCGGCCAGCAGACAAAGCTGAGGACTGGGCCCGGATCCGGCCAGCAGACTGGAATCCCTGCTCCGGACCCTGCATGATGTGGTCCCTCAAGAGATCCTTTAATGAGCTGACCAGGAAAAGGACAAAGACTCCAAGTTGGTTGGCACAAATCCCATGGATTAAACCAAGGCAGATTTCCACCATTACTGAAGATGGGACAGCCTGGATCGAAGAAGGAGAAGCAGATGAGGAACTAGAGACCTATCAGCCTGAGATTATCCAGCCAGATCCCCAGGATTTTTAGGCTGCCCCCCGCCCCCCCCCCCCAAACAAATAGTCGTAACAATAGTGGGGGCTCATGACGGGACATCGGATGACGGACTTCCGGTGTACCACAAAATCACGTTGAATGGGGTGAAAGTTCGACTCCTCATTGATACGGGGGCTTCCCGTTCTTGCCGATTGCTTCCATTTTTCCAGAAGCATAAGCATGTTTTTGGACAAATCCAATCTTCCTCCATAATATTAATTAGTGCCAATGATAAAGTTATCCCTAACCTTGGTCAGACCTTCCCGTTATACGTTAACACCCCTCATCCCAATCACGGAATTCATCACTCTTTTGTGACATACCATCCCAGTGAGTCTAAATATGATGGATATTTAGGTCTCGACTTATTGATAGCTTTAGGTGCCTCCATAAATTGTAGGCACCGAACCTTGACTTATGACCCACCTATCAAACCTAAAAATAAAAAAACAATCTTCCTGCTGAGGGCAAATTGAAGCAAATAAAATCCCCACCTTTGCAGATATCCTTACCTGTCACTACTGCCCCCAAAGTACTCAAGATAATGCCCCTCTGCAACCACATATAATTGCCCAAGCTATAATTGCCTCCCCCAGTACAATTCCCCCCCATCACGAGAAATGGGTGCCATTAGTACCTAGCCTTCAAGGAAATGTCCTTGTGACCCCACACCTCCAAAGCCCTTTCAATGGGGTATGCCTAACCGCTCCTTGCTTGCTACCACATCAGATGAATTGCATCAAAATTGCCAATATATCAGATAAACCTATCACTCTGCTTAAGGGGAGGTTTCCACTTGAGGGATTTTTTCCGAACTTCCTTCTCCCTCACGTTTAGCCCCATTGCTTTAGATATTTTAAGACGCTTGCCCCATTAGTTTGGCAATTTTAATAACTTTCGCCCCATTTCTGTCAATTTTAAGACTTTCGTGCCATTTAGGTGTCGATTTTTTCTTGGCGAGCGATAGCGAGCCTGTAACTTAACACCTAACGAGCGGCCTAGGCGGTAAATAATATGTAGCCACCAGCGGGGTGTTTTTACCCAAAATAGGGCTGTTTACGTGATCATTTTCATTCCTAAATAAGACCCAGAGCATAAAACATCCAGAAAGGGCATAAACAGAGCTTTCCAATGACACCACAACGATCCTTGTATGACCGCTAGTTTTCTTGCAACAACCGCGCAACACGAGTGCAAAAACCATGTAATTCGGTACTTTCCCTAAACAATTCACTATGTAGCGAGTGTGAGAGGGTGGAGGAGGGTGGGATTCATGTCAGTTGGTCCACTGCGGTGGTCTGGAGCAGTCATACGCTCGCTACTCTCCTGCCACCACTTGTCTCTCTCTCTCAGCAACATTACGTGCTGAAAATGCCACACGACTTATGTTGTGAGCCGCCACATAGTCCAAATTTCTTTCACTCGACATATGATGTGTCCCGCCAAAGAAGGGTTAAGAGGAATCGGCCTTCGGCCGGGACATTTTTCTACCGAAAAATGTACACATTTATCTTGAAAGGGGGTCAAGGGGGTGACATTTTAAGATTGCTGGAGGAGTAGGAAACAAACTAGAAACCTCCCCTTAAGGGCCTAGCAATTGGCGACCTAGAAATGTATTCAGACGAATTCTCGGTTCCCTCTGAATCCTCACCCCCCCTATAAAAAAAAACTTCCTGACATACCCTCCAACCTCACTTCTAACCAACAAACTGACCTCAGAAACCTCCTAATTTCCTATCAAGACATCTTTGCTACCTCTAGTCGAGGTATGGGGAAAACGAACATGTTGCATCACCTCATTCACACCGTGGGACACCCCATCAAGCAACCAATTAGGAGGAAGAACCCAATTCAACGCGAAGGAGAAGAAAAGCAAGTCCAAGATATGCTTGCCACAGGAGTTGTGAAATCTTCCACCAGCCCTTGGTCTTCTCTGGTAGTACTGGTCCGCAAAAAAAGACGGATCAACCCAGTTTTGCATTGACTACCGTCAACTCTATGACGTCACCATTAAAGACGCTACATCTCTTCCCAGGATTGACGACTCCCTCGACTCATTACTTGGAGCAAAATGGTTCATAACTTTAGATTTGCAAGCTGGCTACTGGCAAGTACCTGTCTTGCCAGAACATCAACAAAAAACGTAATTTTCTACCAGCCAAGGATGCCTGTATGAGTTTACTGTGTTACCTTCTGGTTTATGTAATGGTCCAGCTACTTTCTCAAGACTGATGGAATCGGTGTTACAAGGATTAACCTGGGAAACTTGCCTAGCTTACCTTGATAACATCATTGTGTTCGGTAAGACCTGGACAGAACACCTACAAAGACTCCAACAAGTATTTCAACGAATCCGAGATGCCAACCTAAAACTAAAACCTCCCAAGTGTACTCTAGCCAAAACTGAGGTAAATTTTCTTGGCCACATTGTCTCCGAGCAAGGAATTGCACCTGACCCAAGTAAGCTTGAAGCAATTAGCAAGATCACCCCTCCCACGAATGTAAAAGGTGTACGTGCTTTCCTTGGTTTAGCTTCATATTACAGGAGATTCGTGAAAAACTTTGCCACTATCGCCAAACCTCTCCATGACCTTACAAGAAAAGAAGAGCCTTTCTTATGGACCGATTTACGATTTCAAGCCTTCAATGATCTCAAGACCAAGTTAGTTGCCTTTCCAGTGGTCTCCTTTCACAGACTCAGATGACGAAGCGGAAATAGAAGAAGTCCGGCTCGTGGGAGACTCGATGATATGTGGTCAGCTCACAGAGTTTTGCGCCAGAGCACCTAAGACCAGGAAGCGCTTTTGTATCCCTGGTGGTGGTGTGGACGACATAGTTGCTGCAGTTGATGAAGTATCTAAGCTGGCCCCTGCTAATACAATATACGTCATCCACGTTGGATCCAACGATGTACAGCGAACCCGGTCGGAAGATTTGCTTTTAAAGTACCAGCAGCTGATCAAGTCGTTTAAGGAGAAGTCATCAAGGATCATCGTCTCAGGAATCGTCCCCCGGCTTGGTGTAGAGAGCCGATTTTACAACATAGCCACCAGCACAAATCGTTGTCTAGCAAACCTCTGCAGGAAGGAAAACGTGGGATTCGTCGACACCTGGGACAATTTCTACTACGATGATTATTTGTTTTCGGACGATGGAGTTCATCTGAACCAGGTGGGAGCAGCATGTTTTGGGCGTCTTCTCAACGATGCGGTGAAGGATTTTCAGAGAAGAAATCGACTCAGCACAGGACAACCAGGAAGGAGGACCGAAGACAGCGAGGGCGGCAACCTGCGAAGGAATTAAATGCTAATCTGTCAAGAACCGCTAATTTGGATAAAGCTCCACCAACACGACCCAAATTCAAAACCGCCAGGGATAACGACCGAGGACCGATGACAGCCATGAATGTAAATGTAGATCCGACCAGAACCAAAAATTTGATTAAAGAACGTTCTGTGAGTTCTAAAACCGCAACTTTAAAGGTTTTCTATGCAAACGCTCGTAGCATACGCAATAAATTTTCAGATTTAGAGGAACTAGTGTTTACTGAAAATTATGATGTGATTGGTATAACAGAATCTTGGCTCAATACAGAAGATAGAGACTTTTTAGCAGAGTATTCACTTCCCGGTTATCTAATGTTTGAGAAAAGCCGAATAAATAAAAATGGAGGAGGCGTTTTATTTTATATCAAAGAAAGTCTTAACCCGACCCTCTTGTCAATACCTCAAATTGTAAACGTAGACACATCTTTTGTGCTAATAAAGAATAATAAAGGTACAAAAATAATACTTGCATTAATATACAGACCTCCAGCTCAATCAGTGCAAACTGACCGAGAAATTTATGAACAAATTGCAGATGTAAGTAACTCACAAGATACCGTATTTTTTGGCGACTTTAATTTACCTGCGACCAAGTGGGGCGATACTCTTACTTCACACTCCGGACATGACTTGTATGCGAACTTGCAAGAGAGTTCACTCTATCAATTTGTTCGATCGCCGACCCGTGGTAATAATGTTTTTGACCTTGTACTTGCAACAAAAGAAGAATTAATAGAGAATTTGAATGTTGGTGATGAATTCAGTAACAGCGACCATCGTACAATAACTTTCACTTTCAAGTTTACTAGTAACGAACCAAATAGCAGCATCGAAAAAGTCCCTAATTTCAAGAAAGCAAACTTTCATAAACTTAGAGCTATGTTTAAAGAAACTGACTGGAGCTTTTTAATTAACAATAACGACATAAATACATCTTGGAAATTATTAGAAACCACTTACCTAAAAGCAGTGCAGGACTGCATACCATCGAAAATACGGCGTCCAGGCCTTAATAATAAGCCCAAATAGTGGAAAAAATATATTTCAAACTGTCTGCTTGCTAAAATGTTTGCTAATGATAGATTAAAATTCTTACAAAATGACGAAGCACGGGTGAAATTTGTAGAGCTACGACGCAAAGCCAAAAAGTTAATTAAGCAACGTAAAAAGACCCTGGAGTTACATGTTGCGAATCAAAGTAAAACAAACCCGAAAGAATTCTATAGTTATATCAGAAAGAAAAAAGTAGTTACTTCAACTGTTGGACCGTTAGTCGATGAAAATGGAGAATACACCAAAGACGAAGTACAAATGAGTCATGCCCTCAATAACTTCTTTGCATCAGTCTTTACAACGGAAGACCTCAGTGATATCCCTACACCATCGCCGATTCAGATTGATAATTCAGATGTTCTAAGCAATATCACCGTTACAGAGAGAGAAGTATTGAATTGTTTAGATAAACTCAAGGTAAATAAAATGTCTGGACCTGATAAAATCTCACCTAGAGTCCTAAAGGAAGCTAAGGATGAGCTCTCCAAACCACTGACATTACTATTTAATAAATCCTTGCAGTCTGGAAATATGCCTGATCAGTGGAAGCTAGCCAACGTAACACCGATATTCAAAAAAGGCAGCAAATCCTTACCCTGTAACTATCGTCCAATTAGCTTAACCTCAGTTGTATGTAAAATGTTAGAAACACTCATAGGAGACAGACTCGTAAATCACTTAGAGGAAAATAAATACTTAAAGATACTCAACACGGCTTTCGTAAAAAACGTTCCTGTTTAACAAACCTCTTAGACTTCTTCCACGATATCCTCAACCTCTACGATGAGAGTAAAGCTGTAGATATTATATACCTTGATTTTCAAAAGGCCTTTGACAAAGTTCCCCACAAACGTTTACTGCTAAAACTAAAAGCGCATGGAATACAAGATGGTGTGTTGAAATGGATAGAAAATTGGCTCAGCGACAGAAAGCAAAGAGTAGTCATAAACGGTAAGGCATCTAAATGGACCAATGTAAGTAGCGGGGTACCCCAGGGATCGGTACTAGGACCAATTCTCTTTCTAATTTACATCAACGACATAGATGAGGGTCTCACCTGTATAATCTCAAAATTTGCTGACGATACAAAAATTGCAAATAGCGTACTCTCAAAAGAACAAGTTGAAGATATGCAACACAATCTAGATAAGTTGTCATGTTGGGCCCAAATTTGGCAAATGAGTTTCAATGCGGATAAATGTAAAGTACTACATATCGGATACCAAAATGAGAAAGCAAACTATTTTGATGAATGGCACTCAGCTTAAGAATGTAAACAGAGAAACCGATCTGGGTGTAACAATATCGAGTAACCTAAAACCGAGCCAACAATGTTCAGAAGTTGTTAAGAAGGCAAACAAAATAATTGGCTTTATAGGCAGGTAATTTGAGCATAAATCCAAAGACGTTATCCTAACCCTTTACAATTCCTTAGTCCGCCCTCTTCTTGAATACTGCGTTCAATCCTGGTGCCCTTATTACCAAAAAAGATATAGACAAGCTAGAACGAGTTCAACGTAGAGGTACCAAAATGATACCTAGCCTAAAGAACAAACCATACAAGGAGCGTCTTAGAGAATTAAATCTATTTCCTTTAACCCAGCGCAGATTAAGAGGCGACTTAATTCAAGTGTTCAAAGTCATCAAAGGCATCGACAATATGAACTGTAGTAAGTACTTCACTATCGACCAATCTAATTACACGCGGGGAAACGTTTGCAAAATTATTGGTAAATCTTTTAACTCACACAAAGCTAAGAATTTCTTCTTCAATCGAGTTGTCAACTTATGGAATGGGCTTTCCCGAGATGTCATAGACTGCAGCACCGTTGATTCATTTAAACTTCGCCTAGACAAATATCTCGCATCAAACCCGCGACTGACTGCGTTTGTAAATGAATAACTTTATTTTATCCTCCCATCAGTTACTAATCCATCTGTCCCCTACTAACTTCCTAATCCTGCCACGGACATTAGTTCCAGGGCAGTAGTTCCCTTTCCAATGTTCCCTTACCCTCTCTAAACCACTGTTTGGACACTTGATCCTCAGTGTTTTGGAGGACAAGCAGCCTAGAAGGGTCACTAGACCTGTTGTTGCTTGATTTCCTTTGTACTCCTTTGTACTTTGTACTACACCCAGCCACTGACACTGACGTGTCACAGTTTGGCATTGGGGCCGTATTAGGACAAACCAGGGACGGCAAAGAACATATAATTGCATGTGCCAGCCGCACCCTTAACCTGGCTGAAATAAATTACCCAGTGACAAAACGAGAATGTCTCGGCATTATTTGGGCACTGCAATATTTCAAAGCTTACCTGGCAGGAGTCAAGGTCACCGTCATCACGCCCTTCAATGGCTACGGAAGTCGGATACAAAATATGCCATGACAGTCAGGTGGAGGGAATCTCTAGAGGAGTTTGACATAGAGATTGCATACCGACCAGGAAAGTTGCATGCTAATGCTGATGCACTTTCTCGTCTACCTCTATCACCGTCTGAATCTACACTCCACCACGACGAGCCAACACACACCATCCTCGCAATCCATCACCAAGACGCTTCCAACAACAGTCAACAGGACCTTCTACAAGATTACCAACAACAGCACAAGCCAGACTGGATGCCAAGAATTTTTTTCAGCCAACTAACCAGGCGAGGTGATAATCTTTTTACCTTGGAGGGTAAAATAGTCATTACCCCTCAAGCTGCTTTAGCCACGATGCAGTCCATCCACATGGATAATGGGATCCATCTTTCCCAAAGGAAACTCATCTCCACTTTCCAACAAGTTTACTGGACCCCATCACCTTACATCACCGCTAAACGCATCACTGAGTCATGCAAAGCATGTGCGTTGGGAAAGGACAGAACCCGCACAGCTGGGCCATCCGGGAAATTAACTGCTTCCAAACCTTGGCAATTGCTTGCAGTAGACGTGATGGGCCCTTTAGAAAACAGTCACGGATTCAAATATATCATTACTTTTGTGGACACATACTCCAAGTATGTCATTGCATGTCCAGCAAAAGAACATTCAATCATTGCAGTAGCTGAAGCATTGATTCAGCATGTCTTCCCTTATTTTGGATTACCAGAAGCAATCCATTCTGACCATGCCCCAGAATTTACCAGCCACATATGGTCACAATTATCGATGATGTGTGGTTTTAAAATCAGTCATTCCTCTCCCTATTGGCCACAAGGGAATTCCATCTGCGAGAGAAGCCACAGAACCAAATGCGAACCCGTTGCAACAGATGGATTCAAAAGATTGGTCCAGCCAAGTTCACATTGTGCAATGGGGAATCAACACCTGCCCTCGAGAAGACGGAATATCACCTCATGAGCGAGTATTTGGAGTGGCACCATTGCTCCTTCCCCTTTGTCATCTAGCTGCCCCGTATGAGCCCTCCTCTAACTTTGACCAGTCTCTAGTTCATCTCAAAAATCGACTACGACAAATCCAGTACGTGCAAGATCTGCAACCTGATGAAACTCCCAAAGCCAGCCCCCACTGTATTGGTGGACTAGTTATGGTTGCCCACCTACCAGTACCATCCAAGCTCAAACTCAGGTTTAAAGGACCTTTTGAGATCTTATCTGTTCCGAACTGCTACCAGGTTATCATTAATTATTTTGGTGAGTCGCGCACATATCGTAACAGGCATGTCCGTAGATTTCAGCCTATTAATGAGAATATAGTTAATCTTGCTGACCCCATTCAGAATGACATATTGCCTGCAACTAATAACCAGAATTTAGGATCCACAGAACCTACCTTACCTGACCTCACCCTACATGTGACACCCACCCACAAACAAAGAACCCTTCCAGATTTGAACGCTTTAACTCACACGCCCACCCCCCTACTACAGCCCCGCCCACCCCCTCCTGTGTACACACCCATACCTGCTCCACCTACACGCACTGTCTCTGCTCCTTCAATCCTTCCTTCTCAAGTGAGTCATCAGCCACGCCCATTAACTGTGCAAACCTCACCTTCTGTCAGTATACCTAAAGTTTCAGAATCCTCAGGTACTCTACCTACAACTCCTATAATTACCAACATCCCTAATCTCATTACTCCACCTGTCACTTCCGCCCCTCACCCTCCCACTACTGTACCCCCTTCCTTACCGACCCCCCTTGTTCCTAATCCTTCCGGTCCCCCTTCTTATGCATCTAAACTGAAATCTCCTATACCTTCCGGATCCCAATCCAAAATAAAACCAGTTACTCTTCCACTATTTCCCAGGGCTAATCCTAAGTCATCTTCTACCTCACGATCTTCCCCAGTCATCCGTCCCAGACATAACATCACACATAAATCATCACATTCGTCTAGTTCTGCTTCTTCACCTTCCCTTCAACCCCATGTTTCTCGTCCTTCACTAATTCCTACTCAATCTAACCCTACATGCACCAGATCTGGTCGACGTGTGGTGCCCCCTCAACGATGGGCGCCTTCCTTCAAACCAACATACATCCGGCGAGATCACCCAAAACCTACCTTGCCAGCTCCACTGATAACCACACCACCTAATGCGAGGTCACCCCTACCTGGTCCAGCCCCACCTACCTCCAAACACTCATCACCAGCCATTCCTGTCCCAGTCACTACTCCTCGCCAACCCACAGTGACCAGACCTGCTCCAAGGACACCTCCTACTGCAGCTACACCTTCAACGACACCACCAACCACGAAAATTAACAGTGTGTCCATTTTTGATGGCATCAAGCCAACACCTGTGAAAACCCCCAACCAACTCCTACAACTAGCTGCTCACGCTGAGGAACCACTACATTTAACCCTGGTCATGGACGTCATCAAACCTATGGACGTCCCTACCACATTATGGCTACTCACCCTGCAAAACCTGACACCCGTCAGGAACAACACCACCACCCGATCATACATTCTTCAAGCGCAAGGTCGCAACTTTTTCCTCGCCGATAGTGGTGAAATGACGGGGTTGCTACCACCACATGCAACAGCCAGTTGCAGAATTGCCAGTCTGCAGCTGGGTCAGCCAGTCAAACCCATCACCAGGAAGCAGCGAAGAAGTGGGAAAATGCAGGAGCCACCCCTATCACCCAGAGCCCCTCGTTTTATCTCAAGCCAAGCAGCAGTTATAAGCATGGGAAACTGCACCAACCAACCACAGCCTTGCCTTCAAATGACAACAGCCGATGACAGGCCAGCATTCCTTCCTTCACCAGATCTACACTATGATGAAGCAATGTTTATGCAAGTTGAACACCAGCGACCAGAAGCCTACAGATACAAATGGACCTGAACAGGAGTACCAGTTATGCCGGTCCGGTAGATCCCATAACCTCCAGACAATAAGAAATAATAGGCTAGCAATACATCAATATGTCTAAGGGTCTGGAGGAGGATGTAATCCCAAGAAGTAAGAATTCTCACAGAATAGGATAAATAAAGACTTTATATGATATGAATATGTTACCTCGTATATAAATACACCTTTATTTATTACCCAGCCATGTCTACTATTAGTATTTAACCTCACAACTCCATCACAACGAATTCACAGTACCCCTATTGCCACGAGACTGTATACACAAGAGACAAGAACTAAGTCAGATATTGCTTCAAAAATTTAGGAGAAAAGTATGCAAACCAACCCTGCGGTACTGTACTTAGCCTGAAAAGGACAGGACAGCTAACCACAGCTAAAGCTTGCCCCAGCCCTGCCCCCTGCTAGTGAAAGTGCTCGCAAGGTGGTGCCCTCTGACGTCGGGAGCTTGAAGTGATGCTCGAGTGACACCCTACATTCCTGAGGTGCTGCCCTAGGACCTACGCTCTACGTCGACCAGTCCTGTGCTCTCACTACCCTCCAAACTTACCCTAAGTGTCTCTGTATATCTTGAAGTTGTGATTATTGTTGTCGAGGTATAGGTTAAAATATGTGAATCGTGTAAGCGTGTGATTATAAACAGATCTGTGCCCAAGATTGTGTAATTGCGTACCTGTTAATCCTTCTGAAATTGATAGTAATTCTTACCTAAGACCTGTGTTCAAGATCCATTATTGCTCCTGTTTAAATATCCTCTAGAACCTCCTACGCATACGTTATATAATTGTGTTCATTCATTTATCACGCCACGCACTCACAGATTTTCCTTATATATGTATTCTGTTATGTATGTTGTAAGTTGAGGTTGACGTGTATTTCGTGTCTTGATTCCCCTTCTTATTTCATAACTAATTACCTAGAACCTACGCCCAATTTCATATTAAATTTATCCAGTGTAAAACTTACCATTACCCCAGTTATATACTTTCCAAGTCCCCCCATTTCTCATACGATTACTTAATCGTTGTTGTGATTATTGTGTGAATTAGTATCTTCGTTCATGCGATTATTGATGTAGAAAATTTTGATTCTTATGATCTAGGAATTCTAGCATTGCATAGAGTCTTTTATCTAATTTTCCATCATCTCGAATACACCACTTGTCAAGGTGAATTCTTCATAAGACTCTGTTAACCCGTTCAGATCTCTTGTTAATACCCTTCTGAGTATTTTCATAGTACAACTTCGTCTTGTGCGTCACTGTTAACATAAGTAATATCTTGTTAATTTATTTCCTACGCTATTACCATTCTAAGCGTTGCCAGGACATCTACTAATTAATCACTTTTGATTATTTAGACTGTGTCTTTATATCCAGTTAATATTTATTCTTCCATGATTTAGTTAGAATTATATTAATAACTTTAAATCTGAATTCCTCGACCGAGTTCGTAATTATTGCATACGTTCGATTGAAATGAATATACAGTCCCACTCATAAATTACCTAATTTGAGCTACATACATAGTAAATTGTGAAAGTAAATAAGCAATATCTTAATCCCAGTTTCATTGTAATATCACAGAGAATAAGTTCATATTTACACAAACCAGAATTGTATTTTCCAACCGCGCCGTAAAGTTATTGACCTGACACGCTAGCTAATTAAAGGTCGCGTTTACCTGAGGAGCCCTACCTAGCTCAAGCGTGCGCGCCCCACCTAGTACACCTCGCTCACTGCGTGTGTAGTTGTTTTACTCTCAATTCACTCATCCTCTTGTATATCGAGAGTATTAATATTTTCCTTTATAGTTGTTTCATTCACGTAAGACACTCGACCCGCATCAGTATTATTATTAAGGGTTGATACTATGGGTCACATGTTTATTTATTTGCATATTTCCTGTTTATTTATTATCAACACTGAATTAATATAGATCTTATCTTGGTCTATTCTGCTATCATACATTCGCCTATTACCTTATAATTCCCAAAATTATAAAGGTAAGATTATAGCCTGAATTATCCATATGAATCAAGCCCATTGATGAAGACATATTCCTATGCCTTTGAATGAACTTGTGTGTATAATTCTCCTGTGTGTTGTCATTGAGTTCTGTAGTACCTAGTTGAATACTTATTGTGATATTAAGAACGTGTTCGGGGAGTTCCTGTTGAGTTTATTTACGGTCTATGAGTCCATATCTGGATTATAGTAAAGACTATATCACGAGCTGTAATTACTATAGCCCGGCAAAACAATATGATTTATAGCTCTAAGCTAAGACACCATACAAAAAAGTAAACCGAGAAAACGTATAGTCGTACGTCTGTGAGAACCGCAAAGTCATCATCATCATCATCTCCGACGCCTTGCTTCCCCCTGGGAAACCCCCACTAGAGGATGGCCATGACAGAAACGTCTCCAAGCTACTTTGTCAAGACATGCCTCCTTTGCCCGTGCCCACAATGCCCGTGCCACTACGTGGAAGTTTGTCTTCAATATATTTTTCCACTTTCTTTTCCCATACCATAGGTGGTCTTCCACTACTAGCGGTTCCACTCACCTGACTCCCATATATCTTTCTTGGCATTCTGTCTTCATTCATTCTCTGAACATGACCATACCACCTCAAAGTACTTCTCTTTATCCACTCAACCACACCACAATCAATGCCCAAAGCCTGCTCTTCCATTCCAAAGGACTCGTACATTTCCCTATTACTTGGCCCATCTAGCCTATTCATGCCAGCTGCCATTCTGAAAAAGCTCATCTCCACAGCTCTTAGTTTGAAGAGGTCCTCGTCACTTGCCGTCCATGTCTCGCTTCCATACGAGAGTGTTGGGAGCAGCACACTGTTTCTCAGTGACTTTTTGACTAACTGGCTAACCATTCTTCCTTTGAGAATACTATCAAGTTCTCCAATCACTTTTCTCCCTTGCATTTTTCTCTCTTTTATCTCACTCTCCATTTTACCATATTTGCATAGTACAGCTCCCAAATACTTGAAACTTTCAACCTCTTCTAGTACTTCATTTTTCAATTTTATTTTACAACTTTTCTTGTGTTCTTTCTTGATTCTATATTTGTCCTTAAAATCTATAGTTTCATGCATTCTTCTCTCAAACACCATTACCTTACATTTCCCTACATTGACCTTTAACTTTCTCTTTTCACATACCCTGTCAAAGTCAGTGACCACTCTCTGAAGTTCTTCAGCATTTTCCGCCAACAGGACTGCATCGTCCGCATATAGGCATGTTAAAATCTTCCATGTTCTTCCCTCTGATTCCAGTCTAGCTCCCACACCCATTGATACAGCCCTACATTCCCTAATCACTCCATCCATGTATATATTGAACAACCAAGCTGACATGACACATCCCTGTCTTACACCTACATTGACCTCAAAACTTTCACTTAACTTATCCCCTACCTTCACATTTGCCATTGCATTCCTATAAAAAGATTTTACTGCCATTAGCAACTTTCCTCCCACACCATATACTGTTAACACATCCCACAGGCCCTCCCAGTCTACTTTGTCGTAGGCTTTTTCCAAATCCATGAATGCTGCATAGAGTTTTCTGTTTTTGGCCAGATACTTCTCTACCAACAATCGCATTGAGGCTATCTGGTCAACGCAGCCCCTGCCCTTTCTGAAACCTCCCTGTTCCTCGCCTATTTTGTCATCCGTTATCTTCTGTAGCCTCTGTGTTACTACTCTTGCGTGTACCTTTCCAGGTATGCTAAGCAAGCTAATTCCCCTATAATTCTTACACTCTTCTTTACAACCCTTCCCTTTGTACAAGGGTACTATCACTGCTTTCCTCCAGTCCTCTGGTACACTTTCCTTTTCCCATGCTAATTTACATAACCTATGCATTATGTCAACAGCTTCTTCTCCTCCATATCTCAGCATTTCACCTGGGATGTTATCTACTCCAGCAGCTTTGCCCATTTTAAGTCTATTGATTGCTTCTTTTACTTCTTCTCTGCTTATCTGGCTTTCAACTACCCTGTTTATTCTACCTCTCTCCATTCCTATGGATGAGATCTTTGCCTTCCCCCTGCTCTTTACAGCTAAGCTACTAAAATGATCTTTCCATACTTTCACCACACCATCACCCTCTACCACTTCCCCATTCATGTCCCTCATCCTACCACCTGAGACACTCTCAGTCTTCTTCCCTCTGGCTTCTTTCACAGCTCTGTAGTATGCTTTCCTGTCATTCAGAAACTGTTCACTAATCTTTCTCCCATATGCCTCATCTGTCTTCCTTTTAGCGTCTTGTATCGCCCTCTTCACTCTTTGTTTCAAATTTTTATATTCTTCTTTCCTCGCATCTCTAGTTTCTCTAGGTATATTCTTTTGCAGCATACGCTTTCTGAACTCTTTCTTCTTTTTCACTATTTCTTCTATCTCTTTACTAAACCATGCGTTACCTTTCTTCTTCCACATTTTAAAGGTTTTCTTCCCACATACTTTCTCAGCTGCTTTAATCATGGAGTCTCTTGTACCTTTCCATACTTCGTCTACAGTATTTCCCAGATCTATCATAACATCTATGTCCTATATAGTCTCTTTCAGGATGTCCTTGTATTTTGTTGCATTACATTCTTCATTTAATTTTCTCACATTTATTCTCTCTACTGTCAGTTTTCTCTCTTTCCTCTCATATTTCCACTCTTTCCTTATCCTCACTTTTGTCAGCACTGTATAGTGGTCTGATCCCGTCAGCATACCTCTTACAGCTTTTGAATCTAAAATTCTTCCTTTTAGTCCGGAGTCCATCATGGCGTAGTCAATTAGAGATTTCTGTTTCTGCTCACCTTCACCTCTGTGCCATGTATATCTATGAATGTGACGATGTTCAAAAAATGTGTTAGCCAGAAACATCTCTCTCTCCGCACATACTTCTAAAAGGAAGTCACCATTCATATTCCTACCCTCCACACCCCATTTACCCACTATACCTTCTATCTCCTCGTTTCCAACTCTACCATTCATGTCGCCTACTAATATTACTCTTGCCTTTCTCTTATACATTTATTGACTTTATTCCAAAATTTTCGATTTTCTTCCGCACCTTTCCCAGTTATAATGATAAAATAATAAACTATAATGATAACACAATTCATATTTTGTGGATTGACACCCTGGTTAAATGCGTAAAACGGCGATAAAAACATATTTTAGCAAAACTTGGCTCGGGTTTTAAGGTATTTCAAAGGCCTAAAACCCAATATTTCGAAAACCCGAGCCAAGTTTTGGCCAAAGCTGGCTCGGATTTTGAGAGTTTGTAGGCCTAGACAAAAAAATGACAGTAGCCGAACCTCATTTAGAAATTTGGCTCAGGTTTCACGAAATTGCAAAGCCATAAAACTTGAAGGTCAATATACAGGAGGCGCTACAATATAGGTAGCAAAATTCTAATGGTAGTTTTGGGTTCCTATCATCATACGCTTCATTTCTATATACTTTTTATCCCCGGGAAAAAAAAAAAAAAATCTTGGGATTTTTTCATTTATTTTCTTGGGATTTTTTGTTTTGGTCATTAACCTAACCAAAAAACCTAACCTAACCTAACCTAATAGCCCCCAAATACATTTAGGTTAGGTTAGGTTAGGTTTTTTGGTTAGGTTAATAAAAAAAATGACTGTGGTAATCCCGACACTGACTTACGGAAGCGAAGCATGGACGTTGGTTGAGAGACTCAGACCAAGAGTGAGAGCAGTGGAAATTAATTACTTAAGGAGTGCGTGCGGAATTACATGGAGGGATAGACAGACTAATGAGGAAGTAAGAAGGAGGTGTGGTGTGGAGGTAGATGTGCTGGAAAGTGTGAAAAGGAACAACTTGAGATGGTTCGGCCATATGGAACGTATGGAAATCGAGAGAATGACTAAGAGGGTGTACGAGAGCGAGGTGGAGGGACAGAGGGGGAGAGGTAGACCGAATATGAGGTGGAAGGATGGAGTGAGGAACTACATGAATGAAGGCGGTGCTGGTTGGGGGGAGGGGCGTCGACTGACTGGGGGCGGTTCGTTCGTGGCCACCCCTTCGGGGATCACGGCGTCAGGCAATAGATAGATAGAATAAAAAAAATAAAAACAAAATCCAAGAAAAAAATAAAAAACCCAAGATTTTTTGTTTTTTTCCCGGGGATAAAAAGTACAGTACAGTATATAGAAATGAAGCATATGATGATAGGAACCCAAAACTACCATTAGAATTTTGCTACCTATATTGTAGCGCCTCCTGTATATTGACCAACCTGAATTTTGGAAAACCCGAGCCAAGTTTTGGCAAAACTTGGCTCGGATTTTGCGAGTTTTAAGAGTAAACAAATTACAGTAACCTAATTTATAATTTTGGCGCATGTTTCCCTAAATTGCAAACCCCAACAAACATAATTTTGGAAAACCTGAGCCAATTTTTGGCAAAACTTGGATCGTATTTTGAGAATCGAAAAAGACTAACGAAATGTCTGAAATCGGCTCATGATTTCCCTAATTGCAAAGCCATAGCCTATAGGCCTAACCAGATTTATCGAAAACGTAGCACTTATGTAAATCATAAATATCCAGTAACATAGACCTAGTACATTGGATACAAGCCTAATACCTTACCTTATGATGTGTTCGCCACTCTTCTAGCGGCACCAAGGAGCGCGACGCCCCTCGTTACAATGTGTCCGTAGTACCTAGTAGGCCTACGTGGGATACAACACGAACCCTTACCGGTGCCATGGCGGTTGGGCCGCCGCCCATTTAGTATTCGGGCGTAGGCCTATCTGTAAATACTACCGCAACTACGAATCTTGTTTCTGAGACCTAGTATATTAACCTAACCAAACAACCCAACCTAACCAAACCTAGACCCAGTATGTGGGATACTAAACTAGCCCTTGCATGCCAGGTACAGCGGATTCATAGTACTCAGTACGTGGGATACTAAACCAGCCCTTGCATGCCAGGTACAGCGGATTCATAGTACCCAGTACGTGGGATACTAAACTAGCCCTTGCATGCCAGGTACAGCGGATTCATAGTACCCAGTACGTGGGATACTAAACTAGCCCTTGCATGCCAGGTACAGCGGATTCATAGTACTCAGTACGTGGGATACTAAACTAGCCCTTGCATGCCAGGTACAGCGGATTCATAGTACTCAGTACGTGGTATTTATTACCCATTAATTTCCGGAAGTTTAAACCTATGCGAAAAAATCTTACCTCTTACACGTCACCTCAGTAGGCAAGCACCCATGTTCTGTAAATACTTTCAGGGCAGCAGTATTATTTCTTGTAGTTTCTACGAATCTACAATAACACAGTGCAGAGGCGAACATCCTGGACCTTTACAGTCTACCGGCATGACTCGACTGGCGATTATCAGGTAAATCAAAGTGGGTATCTGTGATTGGCCGATTGCAATGACGTAATCAACATATTACTGTACACCCGAGTGATTGGCTCCCGAGGGTATGCGTGACGTAGCATATGCGTTATAATGACGTCTTCACAAAAAAAACAATAGGAACCCAGTAGTGTCTCGTGACGTGATGTGCAAAGCTGTGGAAATGAACACCTGTAGTTTCGACAGAGATAGGCAGGTGGAGTTAATGTTGAGTAAAAAGCTGGTGGACAGACCTCAGGAGACGAAAATGGCGTGTGTACGAATCGGTGCCGTCTATAGGAAGGTATTGACAATCATGTTACGAAAAAATTCCATTTCAGTACAGTACCATATATTTTTATTAGGTTTTGCCGAGGGTTGAAACTAATTTTAATATGATACTTAGAGCATATAGATTCCATATCTGTCTTCAAATATGCCAAAATAATTGGTGACAAATAAATGGAGTTCTACTCGAACTTCCTTTGTGAATTGATAACCTCGGTATTCAGTTCCTCCTGCAGATACCTTTGTGAATTGATAACCTCGGTGTTCAGTTCCTCCTGCAGCATAAGTTTATCTCCACTGCAAAAATATAACTTTATGGTATTGGGCAAAGTTGCCGTTTTGGTGTCACTCGTTTTGGATTTTTTTTATTTTAATACCACAAATTTTCAGAGTGCTTTTTATAAAATAAATTGTTCATTTGCATCATTATATAGTGCTTGTAATTAATTAGAAATCTCGGGAAAACCCATTTTCCCCATTAGGCCTATCGATTGATGTTGAGACACAGCCCCCCCCTGATAGTGATTTGAAAAGACATTAGCCTAACCTAACAACCTTACCTAACCTAACCTAGTATTATGGGAGGGGGCTGCTGCCCCCACACCCCCGCTGGTTAAGTACTAATCCCTTAGTAAAAAACAAAAAAAACAAATGGCTGTCGATTATACGAAGGTGAAAGAAAAGTCGATGAAGTCTACGGTGTTTACTCTGCAATCTTCAGCTTTGATTGTACATTGATAACGGGAAAGTACCGTATTGACAACCTTGTTACGAAAATAAAATTTTAGTAACATACTTTTATATTAGGTTTTTCCGAGGGTTTAACACATTTTCATATGATCTTTAGAGCTATCGATAACTGGAAGTACCGTATTGACAACCTTGTTACGAAAAAGACATTTTAGTACCATACTTTTTTATTAGGTTTTGCCGAGGGTTAAAACAAATTTTCTTATGATCTTTAGAGCATATAAATTCAATATTTATCTTCAAATATATCAACAAAATTTGTGGTATTAAAATAATATTGAACCCTCGTTTTTCATGGTTAGGCCTAGGCCTAAATCCAAGTTTTCATGGAGGCCTTAAATTCCCTTAACCCCTACTGTACCAGAGGGTATTACCATAATTACCATAAATGTACCCTCCAGTACCAGGCAATGTGGTCAAAATGGCTTCAGAAGTTAAGAGAGAACACCCTTCCACCTCAAAAGATGGAAGAATAGCCGGTAAATGTTTATCACCAACCAGTGACGAGTTTTTCAGGTTATTTTTTGTTGTTTTTTCTTTGATATACTGTACAGTGTTGTTTAATACCAAGGACTGTCACATTTTACTATTTTCCCATTATCCATCAAACTTAAGACACGGCCCCCGATAGTGGGGAGGGCTATGAAGATCAGGGAAATTGCGGGGTAAAAGGCGTAAATAAAGGGATAATATTGGAAGAACTCTGAAAGTACAATATTTAAAAGTAACAAAACCTGAAAATGAAAAAACCCGAGCCAAGTTTTGACCAAACTTGGCTCGGGTTTTTCAATTTTTCAGAGTCCAAAATCACAGTAACCTCATTTCGAAAGTTGGCTCGGGCTTTTTTTTTTTTCAACGTGGATAAAGCCAGTAAGAATGTGGTTAACATTAGCCTAACCTAACCTAACCTAGTATAATGGGGTTAACATTAGCCTAACCTAACCTAACCTAGTATTATGGGGTTAACATTAGCCTAACCTAACCTAACCTAGTAAATCCGCTAAATCCCTTAAATCCGAGCCAACTTTTGCCAAAAAAAACCCAGAGCCAACTTTCGAAATGAGGTTACTGTGATTTTGGACTCTGAAAAACCCGAGCCAAGTTTGGTCAAAACTTGGCTCGGGTTTTTCCATTTTCAGGTTTTGTTACTTTTAAATATTGTATTTTCAGAGTTCTTCCAATATTACCCCTTTATTTATGCAATTTTCCTGATTTTCATAGCCCTCCCCACTATCGGGGGCTGTGTCTTAACCCCTCCAACCCGGATGACCTCATATACGCCCATAACATACTCGGCCCGCGCAACCCGGATGGCCTCATGTACGCCCCTTGCTTTCGTGCTTGATTTTCGAAAGCCGCGCGCACATTTTGTGATGATTGGGCGGTAGGTGGCGCCACCCGGCGTCAACGACGCCACAACAACAGTATCTACCCCGACGCCATCATGGACAGTACACCAAATAGTGATTCCGCCGTGTCCGACATCGTGCTTCCTACGACGCCCTTGATAGTGCGTCGTGCCTTACCCCGACGCCATCGCCTAAATGTGTTATCTCCCGGAGGTATTGAGACGACTTTGAGACTTTATGAGAAAGCTGATGCCAAGCATAAGATTGATGAAGAAGTGAGTGACCACTCGAGTAATTATAAGTCGAGTGATTATGGCCATGAGAGTGATAAAGAACAATTCCTGGGATTTGAGAAAGAATTTGAGAGTGATGAGAGTGATGAAGGTGATGTACGTGATGTACCAGTTGTTGAGGAAGCTGGTTTACCTCAAGAAAGTGAACTTGCGAGAGTGAGTGAGTGGGAGAGTTCAAGGTCACAAACAAAATTTCGCATAAGTGACACGACTCCAAGCCCTTCCCCAGGTAAATCGCCTTTCAAGCTGCATTTCTACAAGTTAAAAATACTTGAAAAGGCGGCCGCAGCAGCTAGGGAACAAGCTAAAATAGTTGGTGAGGATGAGGCTGTGAGTGAGGGTCAGCGTGGTGACCCTTCTCGACCGCCATTGTCTCCCTTATCTACCCACGCCACCCAAGATGACCCGGATGCCCCGCATTCTTCCCCACCACCCCCACCATTGCCAAGGGTTGAGGACCCCCCACTTTCGGCCTATTTGCCTCCTAGGTCCCCCGACAGGAGACATACTGCTGCCGAAAAGGGGAAAGGTAGAAAATATACCAAGAAAATGAAGAAAAGTAAGAGAGTTTTGTTTGAGGCTCCCGCGGCGGCGTCCACCCCTGCCGGCCCCAGCCATACGTCCCCGCAACTTTCCCCACGGTCCTCCCCACCTCTCCCGCCTTCAACATGTCTTCCTGCAGAAGTATTTGAGGTCGCCACCCCAATACCTGGGCCTAGTGAAACTGAATCATTGCTTTCTGTGACTCGTCGCAGGCCAAGGAGCCCGGGACCTCTGGAGGACACAGCCTCACCTGTCACTCCTTCCCCACCTCGCCCACCCGCACGCCGCCCACGCATCACTGGTTCCCCGCCAGATTATGTGGGGGCCACTGATGATGAAGGGCACCGCTCTGAAGACTCTGGCCATGATTACATAGGTCCACCGTCAGGGCAAGATGACCACTCTGACGATGACGATGACTATATGGACATCGACGACCCTCGACCCACCCGCTTGGCCCGGCTTCGTGCTGCCCGTCTTTCTGCCCGCCGCCCTGGCCGCCGCCCTGACCGACGCCCTCGCCGCCGCCCTAGGGCGCGCGCCTCCCGAGTTGGCCGTGGGCGTACTGGGCTACCAGTTGGAGCTCCTCGTCAGCGTAGACAAGACCCATTCTACGTTTTTCAATGGCAGGACGTAGTTGATGGGGATGGATACAACCCTGATGTGCCACCTTTTGATGAGGCACTGGAGGGTTCAGGCATTACCCCCAATTTTCCTGCAGGCCCCAATGCTCCACCACACCAACTATTTGAGGCATTCTTTGATGAGGAGGTGGTAGGCTATGTTGTCAAAGAGACAAACAAGCAGCACCAATTCCAGGTACACTTTTTGGGCAAGGTGACCAAGGGCCATATGAGGAAGTGGACCCCAGTGACTCATCAAGAATTCATGGTGTTCCTGGCACTCACCATGCTAATGCCTCATGTCAGGAAGCATAGGTTGCCTGACTATTGGATCACCAATGATCTAATTTCAACCCCTGCCTTCGGGAAATATATGGCTCGCGACCGGTACCTTGATATCCTCGCAGCGCTCCATCTTGTCACCAACACCGACGTCCACCGCCCAGACAAGCTGTGGAAGATTAGGACGTTGTATGAGATGATGCGAGACCGCTTCACCTCCTACTTCAAGCCCTTCCGCAAGGTCGTCATTGACGAGTCTCTTGTGCTGTTCCGGGGAAAACTCAGCTTCCGGCAATACATCCCCTCCAAAAGACATCGCTTTGGCATAAAATTCTTTGTGCTGTGCGACTGCACAACTGGCTATGTCCTGGACTTCCTGGTGTACAGCGGGAAGGAAGGGGACGTGCTTGTGGACCCCCTCATTGGATTTGGCGGAGCAGTGGTGCAAGCCATGATGGACCGCTACTTCCATAAAAATCACGTCCTCTACACGGACAACTATTACACGTCCCCCACTCTCTCACAGTACCTGCATGAGCGCAAGACAGGGACTGTAGGCACAGTACGAGGGAAAAGGAAGGGCATGCCAACTTTCCCTGCAAAGACCAAAAAAGGTGATGTCTTCAGGAAGAAGTCGGGGCCCATTCTGGCTATCCACTGGCACGACCAGCGGAAGGTCAACCTCCTGACCACCATCCACAAGGGGGAAATGGTGGAGACTGGCAAGGTGGATCGCCGCACCCAGGCCAGGGTGACCAAGCCCGATACTGTCCTGGACTACAATGTCAACATGAGGCTGGTGGACAAGTCCGACATGCAGATAGGCTTCATTGACTGCCTGCGTACCTCGTGCAGATGGTACAAAAAGTTCTTTCTGCATATGGTGGACATGTCAATTCTGAATGCCTATAATATATACAGGCTTCGGAATGAGAACCCACCCCTGAAGTTCAACAGCCTGCGGAGGTTCCAAAAGCAGGTGTTGACGGGGCTCCTGGAGAAGTATGCTACGCCACAGAGGGCAGTGGCACATCCTGGGCCCGCCGTTATCGACCGCTTGCAGTCTGCTCCATACCTGCTTAGGCACCAGCTTGGTTACTTTCCTCAGAATGCAGCAGGAAGAACAAATCAGAAGCGGTGCCATGTCTGCTACCACAGCAGGGTGAGGCCGCACCCAGGTAAAAAGTCAACCACGGAGTGTGTGGAGTGCAAGGTGGCACTCTGTGCTGTAGGGTGCTTCGCTGCTTACCACACCAAGCAGGAGTTCTAATAATCATACTGAAATTGCCCAATAAAATGACAATATGTACACTATAATTATATATAGGCAAAAAGTGGAAGAAAAACAATGTATTATAATAAAAAAGTCAAGTATTATGAGAAAATTGATACAAATACAATTCCACCATAATAATATGTGAAAGTGACACATATGTATATACCAAGTGACATTCATATGATTAGAACCTATAGAAATATATAAATCAGTGAAAAAAGACACAATAAATTGTATATAAAACGTTTACAAATCATATAACTAAGTGAAAGTGACACAAGACCTAAGATTTGATGGCCAAAGTATAATAAACACCTGTGATAATGAATAATCAGTGCCTAATACAACAATAACCTACCTCAATTACTAATAAAATGTACGGTATCGAGTGAAAATGAGCATTATCAGTGACAGTGACACTCTCTAAAGCATATTTGTCAAAGTGAAAGTGACACAAGACCTAAGATTTGATGGCCAAAGTATAATAAACACCTGTGATAACGAATAATCAGTGCCTAATACAACAATAACCTACCTCAATTACTAATAAAATGTACGGTATCGAGTGAAAATGAGCATTATCAGTGACAGTGACACTCTCTAAAGCATATTTGTCAAAGTGAAAGTGACACAAGACCTAAGATTTGATGGCCAAAGTATAATAAACACCTGTGATAACGAATAATAAGTGCCTAATACAACAATAACCTACCTCAATTACTAATAAAATGTACGGTATCGAGTGAAAATTACCAATATCAGTGAAATTGATACCCTAATAAACATATTTTATATAATTGGCCTCAAAATAACTAGAAAATATCAAAACAAACATCACATTCTCAATATCAAACACTAAAATCGTCTAAGGGAGATTGGGAGGTTTGACGTACCTCCCAACCTACCAAATAGGAAAACCTACTATTTGGTAGTAGTCTTGGAAAATCCAACGTCAAGGCTATTAACCTAATTGCAATGACGACTTGTCTATTTTGACTGCTATGTCGTCATTCCAACCGCGGTTAAAAAGAAAACGTCTAGAGTCTACTCCTTATCTTGCTCTAGGAGACGTTGTACATTAACCAAAACTACCACCGAAGGTGAAAAAAGCATTAGAAGAGAAGAAAAAGGGGTTTACCTTAGTTACCGCTCAAGGCCCATCCCGTGTTCCGTCATGCGCCGATCCCTGTCGAACGTGCGCATGAGCGACCCTCTCTTGTTATCACATCTCACGTCAGCAGAAGAACGCGGATGGGCAGGGGTCCGGCGTGAGGGAGGGTATTATGTACGTTGGATTTTCCAAGACTACTACCAAATAGTAGGTTTTCCTATTTGGTAGGTTGGGAGGTACGTCAAACCTCCCAATTTGTTAGTAGTCTTGGCAAATCCAACGTCAAGGCTGCATAACAAATAGGAGGAGGACATCCAAGCCCAACCTACCAAAAACCAATGCATAAAACAAAAGTATGAATGACAAAGACACAATTTAAACAAGAGAGTCTAATAAAAGAGTGAAAAACTGAGGAGTAGCTAAAAAGAACAGTTTTAACACATGCCCGTCATTCATAGTAATGCAAAAACATAGACTTGTCTGAAACCAAAAAGGTACTGTACCCAAAACCCTTTTCTTCAAAAACCAACAAAAACACTGAACACAAGAACAAAACACAATTTTCAATGTGGCAAAAACACTTATGTACTGGAACAATACACAATCCCAAACTTGCAATCCAGTGTTGCAAACCCGTACACCCCCCCCCCCCCCCCCGTTGTCATATAAAACAAAGGAAAAGAACGAGGGACAAGGGGGGAAGACCAGGGATCTTCGCCAGAGCACCAGGAAACACGACCCCCGAGAGCAACCACCAGCCGAGGGGGTCGAACACTGGACACGGAGAGGTAGGAGGAGATGAAGGAATTGATAGAAGACCCACAAAACCGCTGAGGCGAAGGCAGGTAAGGATCGACGTGGCAGGAACCGGAAGGAGGCAGCAAAGGATCCGACATCGCGCGCAGAACCCCTACAAACAGGGCGACGGGCACGAACGGTCCGACAAACGCGGCGGCCCATCTGCACCCGCGAGAGCCTCCCACCTGTCCGAGGAGACACCCCCACAGCAGGACCCGAAGGCGGCGCCACAGACGCAACAGAGGAGCGCAAGGCCGACACCGGGCACAACACATGGCGAGGAACGCCCAAGCCGGAAAGCCTGGACGGCGAAGGCTGGAAAGCGGGGGCCGCCCTCCCAAGTGTGGCAACAAAAGGAGGGGAGGAGGCGAACGAGACGCCAGGCAAGGACGGGGAGAAGCGCACGCAGTCCCGGGGCCATGACAATGCCGCAAGGGCAGACACCCGAACCCCAGCGGCCAGAGCGACAAGGAAGAGCGGACGCCCGAGCAACAGAGCCGGCGTAGCGGCCCTTGTAGACGAGGGTGAAGCCAGAAGGACCAGAGCCCGCCCCAGAACCCACTGCGGAGGGACCAGGCGCGGAGGAGGACGATCCCGGAAGGCAGCCGGCAGGAAGGAATCCCGCGCCTGTGGCAGAACGACCAGCCCAGCGACGGACCCAAAGAGCCCCCGGACGGCAGACAAGGGGGTACGGATAGCGTCGACTCGAAAGCGACGCGTACGGAAGAGGTGAAACAAGGAGCGTAGGACGAGGGAAGAAGAGCCAACAGGCAGGCGAGTGGCCCGTAGCCACCTAGGAAAAGACCCCCAGCGGGACCCGTAAGGCCCCCAAGGAGAAGACGGCCAGGAACGCTGCAGGAAGTCAGTCAGGACCCGGCCAGGGCCCGGCCGGGGACCGGGAGCCACCGTGCCACATGAACAAGCACGACGCGAAGGCCAACGAGGCCCGCAAGACCCCAACCGAGCCCAAGTGGAAGCCGGAGACAGGGAGAGGGACCGGACTCGGGCACCACCGCGGCAACCGGGCGGACCAAGCCCGTGCCGGCCACAGAGGCGCGAGGAGCCAGACGCAGCCGTGATACAGCCGCAGCCTCGCGAGGACTGGGCACAGCAACAGCGCGTCTGGGGGCGGAAAGATGTAGATCGACCGCCACCTGTACCAGGCCACCATGAAAGCGGCCGGACCCCCCCCGGGAGCGCGAGGCCGGAGGGAGAGGTCCAAAGGCAACCGGCGCGGCACCCCTGATGCGAACAAGGCGACCTCCGGAACACCTCAGGAAGCCGCGAGGTCGGCGAACACAGTCCGTTGCAACGCCCATTCAACAAGAACGCCCTGCCCCCACGACAGGGCGGCCGCCCACAGGGTGGCAGGCCCGGGCAGGGAGGAGGCATGCAAGGAGAAGGGGTGCCGGGCCGCGAGGAAGAACAACTCCACCGAGACCCCCAATAGAGTCAACGACCTGGAGGAACCCCCGCAGAAGGAAAACAGGGGACAGCCTGTCTGAGTGGCGAACCCGAAGGCCACCGACTGACCCCGAAGGGCCAGCGCGTGGACCCGCAGGAAGAACAGAGGAACCAACAGTCCGAGGGCATAGACGGGTAAGTGGAGGGAGACCCACCCATCAGCCAGGAAGTGGACGTCCCAGGGTCGATCGGGAACCCCACCCAACCGCGCTCGACGGATCTGAGGCTACCCAGACCGTCGGCGGGGGGGGCGGACCAGGGCACCGCCGCAGAGAGCGAGCCCGGAGCAACCCAGAGACCGAAGCGTCAGCGAACGGGACGCAGGAGCGGCAGGAGCCGATCCAGAGGGGCAACGGAAACACCACGGGGCCCATGAGGAGGAGGCGGAGGAGCCAGAGGCTCCCTAAGGAAAGGGGCAGAGCGGCCCAAAGCAGCGAACCCACGAACGAGTCCCAGAGCCACCCCAGGAGGGAAACCGAGTGCAACACGGCGAAGACTGCGAGACCGACCCATGGCACGACACGCGACGGGGTCAAGCGTGAAACGGGAACATCAAAAGGGGAACCCTAACCGTGCGACGGTGCGAACGACTGTGAGGGCGTCACCAACGCACAGGCCCAGGGCTTCGGAAACTACCAACCAGTCGGCCAAGGAAAACAGGAGCCGGAGCCCGCTCCTGAGGAGAGGACCCAGAGCCGGCCCCACATGTGCGGAGAAGACCCGCGGCGCGATGTGGAGACCGAAGGGAAGGCCGGCGAACAGGAACACACGATCGGAAGTCCGAACGGCCAAGAATCGCTGGAAGAGAGGATGGAGAGGAACGAGCCAAGACGCATCCTGGAGGGCCAGCGACACAACCCACGACAGAGGGCACAGGGCCAGGCGTACCAGGGGTACCGGCAGCATCCGAAACCGTGTGTGCACGACGCGCCTGTTGAGGGCCGACAGAACCACCAACGGTCGCATCGCGTCGCAGTTCGACGACGGGACCAGAAAGACACGGGAGAGGAAAACCGGGCGACCGGCGGTCAACTCCCTCGACGCCACCCAGCTCGGGCATGGAAGCGAGCACGTGGGCCACCTCCGAAGAGATGGGCCGGCGTCGGTGACAAGAGCGGAAAGGGGGCCGAGACGTCCACCACCAGGCGAGACCCCACCGCGCAACCCGCCGCCCCCAACGTCCCTCGCGGCAACCGAGGGGCGCAAGGGCAAAAACAACCCGAGGGAGCACCCGAGAGGAGGGGAGCGACCCGGTCGGCCAGGCGAGAAGGAGAACAAGGAGTCCGACCCAGAGAACCACACATTGCGTTGACGCGGAGGTACCCTCGGTACGGGCCGTGCGGGCACGAGCGCCACGTCGACCCCCCCCCCCCCCCCAACCCCAGGCCGGCGCGGGGCAGACCACGTCGAAGGGCGGCCGGAAGGGGAAGGCCGGCCAGCCCCGACACAGCGGGGATGAAAGGGGCAAGAACAGAAGGGCGAGGCGGAAGCGACGCACTGGCCCGCAACGGCCCAGGCCAGCGGCCGCGCAAGGCGGCAGCACGTGCAGCAGCACCCCGAAGAGGACCGGCAGAAGGACGGGACTGAGAAGACCCCGCGTGCGACACAGCACGACGGTGCGTGACGGAAGCAGGGACCGCAACGACACAGCGTGTCGGCGCGTGGCGGAAGCAGGGGCCGCCGACAGAGAAGCGAGCATACCCAAGCAACCAGCTGAAAGAACCCCGACGTATATAGAGCAGAGGATAACATATCCAAGGGGGCCAGCCGGCAGAACGAGGACAGCACCGTCGGGCGGCGCCGAGTTGCCGCGCACAAAATCGCCTTCAGCTCGGGAACCAAAGACATCGCGAGCCGAAGGTGGACCCGCAGAACAAAGTCCAAACCCTCGCGAAGAGCGCCTGGCGCAGACGCCCCGAAAAGCCGCAGGCGGGGACAGACGGCTGGAGGGAACCGAAAGACAAGACAAGAAGTCCGTCACCCTCTGTCGCAAGGGAAAAACCGTGGCGACAGAGGCCTGATCCGGGTGAGAGAAGAACGGGGGAGCAAGAGAACAAAGGTCAAGAATGGGCGCGCCCATCCAGGACCAGAACGCGCCGGCCAACCCGCCGACAGACACAAGAGGAGGCAAAAGCAGGGACGATCCCAGTCCAACGTCAAGGCTAGGAACCTAAGGGAGGGACCGAAGGAGAGCCGTCGACGGAACGGCGTGAAGGCGAAGGCCACAACAAACCAGGCCTCCAAGGGGAGAGGGCGACCGAGCATGACGGCGAAGCCAGGCGTACCGGCGTCGCACAAACCCGGCCATAGGAGGACCGACCCGGCAACACAGCCAGGGACTGAACAGCCGGAAGGAGGGCAGTGCGGCGAAGTCTGACCAGAGCGTAGGCCTGCAGAAGGGAGCGGGACCGTAGCAGGGGTAGGAATGGCGAGGCGCTGAGGTTGAGGCACCGCCAAGAAGCGCGAGAAGAGGGAGGCAGCCAACGACGCCAAGCACCCGTCGAAGTGTGACACAACCCAGCCCTGCAAAGCCAACAATCGAACCGAGAGAGGAGACCCCCCCCCCCACCCCCCCCCCCCCCCCCACCCAGAAGGGTCGGCCCGCAGGGACAAGCGTGAGCGGGAGCGAGACCCACGACACGAACCAGCAGCGCCGCGGCCCAAGGAAGGCGAGCGGCGACGGCCGTGTCGCCGTAGAGGGACCTGTCCCCGAACACGAACGGCCGAGGGGGAAACAGCACCAACCCCCTCTTCCAGCAACACGACAGCTCCCGAGAAAAGGGGGACCCCGAAACCTCACCGAGGCAAGAGGAGGGGCACCCCCCAGGCGAGACGGGAAGTGAAGGGCAGGAAGAGAAGAAGGAGGAGGAGCAGGACGACGGGAGGGGGAAGGCCGGACGGGTGAAAGGAGGCCAGAAGGAGCCGCGGGGGGAAACAGAGCAAGGACCCCCGGGGCTGAGAGAACATGGCGGCCCGACACCGAGGCGGAGGAGGGAGGGACCCCCACCGCGGGACGAGACCGTGAAGGAAGAAGAGGCACGGAAGTAGGTGAAGTAGGAGAAGCAACGACACCCAGGCGGACCCTCCTGGACAGAGTAGGAGGGAGCAGAGGGCCAGCGACAGCACGAACAACCGCGCGCGGAGAGGACAACGTAAGAGGAAGTCGGCTGGGCTAGAAAAGCGGGCGGAAGGGAGGAGAGCCCCTATCCTAAGAGGCCAGGGGAGGGCGCATAGGAGCAGAGCCGCCAACCCCGGCCTCAGGGCGAGAACCAAGACGAGGGCGACGGGCGACGTCAAGGCGATCAGGAGGACGACGAGGGGCAGTAGCGAGGCGAGCGAGAGCGTGGAGGCTTAGGTTGACCAGTAGCGGAGGGGAACCATATGATACCCAGCTCGCCTTGCACCATTGGTGCCAACCCCAGACGGGACGACACAACGTTGTCCACGAAGACCAGGGACCAATTTACAGCTAGGTGAACTGAGGCTAACACATGAAAGGAGACAAGCCCAATCCGTCACTGCCCGGTCAGGGAGTGAACCCCCGACCCCTCGTGTGTGAGACGAGAGCTCCACCTACGAGGCTACGGGCTGTGTAGAACGGCCGGCAGTCGGGTCAGGGATACCCAGGGTGACGCGGAACCGGGCGGCAACAAAGGCCGGGGAACGGCGGCCCACAGGCCCAAAGTGGCGTGAGACCATCGGCCACACCGACGGAAGGGAAGCAGAGGCCACAGCCGCCGCCGAGGAACCAGGGCCATGGAGCAGCACAACCACCAGGGCCAGACACGGGCCACACAGAGCAGGGAGGTAGGCCGTAGAGGACACAAAGAGCGAGTGGCGCAAGCAGGACATGTGGCTCACCAAGCAAGGGGAGCGACAACCAAGGCGAAAGCAAAGCAGCCGACCAGCACGAGAAGAACACACACCAGAAGCAGCACGTCGAAGGTGTAAGTGGAGAGAATGTCCAAGAATAACCAGGGAAGGAGCATGGGGAAACAGGAACACACATGCAAACAGGGAGCTGTACTCACCCTAAACCGGGAGCACAGAGGTAGGTGAGGAGGGCGGCCGAGGCGGAAGAGCACCAGCAGAACCTGCAAAGATGGAGAAAGTGTTAACCACCACTCAACATCTTACATGCAGGGCCTATAACACCAGGAAAGTGCATACACCAATATAGTATCAGGCAACAATATGACACAAAAAAGGGTCAACAGTGAAAGCCAACTATAACCGCAAATTTGCGGGCCAATGGAGGTAGATCCGTACCGACACAAACCCCCCACATCGTCACGCGACCCCCCAGCGATCTCCGCAAATTTGCGGGGAGCCGAAACGACCCAGAGGGCCGAATCGAGCACACCGCAAATTTGCGGGACCTGCCAAGAGGGCCCGGTGCCGAACAAGCGAGAGGGGCGTCTAGGAAAACCAAAAAAGGCCGGCAAACAAGCGTCAACTCCTTATGAACTCCAAGCGAAGATGACCGTGACCATCTAGCTGAGCAGTGTCTTCCTTGATAATATCCTGACTCGACCGGTCAAGGGAGAGGCAAGGAAGGCACACCAGGGGAGAGGAGGCACATACCCTGGGAACCACCCAACCCACAGAGATAGAGCAAAGCCCATGAGGAGAAGTGGCAGGTTGGGTGGTTTGGCACAACAGGGGCCCCCGTGGGGTACCCCAGGATTGGGCAAAAGTGATGAAAGGATGGAGGTGAAAACAGGAAGGGAAACACAAAAAACCAGTAATGAAACTGGTGAGAAAAAGGGTGGCCTAGCCGCGAGTAGAGAATGTGTCAGGGGCGAAAAAACCCTGTGGAGTGAGGGAGAGGCCCCCGTGGGGTACCTCTGGGTATCACGAACCACTAAGCGCCCAGGCCCTTGAGACACAGTGAAGGCTCGAAAGGGGGGACTCGGGAATAACGCTAGTTATGCGGCTGACACAAACTCTACAAACAGCACCGCCACCACGAAATCTCAGGTTGTGAACCAACTGTACACCTAGGCTATGAAAAAATGAGAACTCATAAGGGCATAGCAATTCCTGAATGATAAACAAGCTAGGCTAATTGAAGCTAAAAGCTAAACTATGCCCAGACTAACAGGAAAAAAGAATATGAAAAGAGAAAGAATGAAAACATATAGACGGGGAACGCCAAGCGCCCCCGTACCTTCGGTAGCTATTTCCACACGCGTCTCCATTAAACACACTGAGGAGCCCATTTAGGTGTGTCCTAGATCACGTAACATCTGTCTAGCAAAAAGAAGGCCAGAAAAGCCGAAACGAACCTAAAACAGGGTGAATTGAAGGAGCACAACAAAAGCGGACTCAATCAATGGAGGCGCGTGAAAAAATGATAACAAGAGAGGGTCGCTCATGCGCACGTTCGACAGGGATCGGCGCATGACGGAACACGGGATGGGCCTTGAGCGGTAACTAAGGTAAACCCCTTTTTCTTCTCTTCTAATGCTTTTTTCACCTTCGGTGGTAGTTTTGGTTAATGTACAACGTCTCCTAGAGCAAGATAAGGAGTAGACTCTAGACGTTTTCTTTTTAACCGCGGTTGGAATGACGACATAGCAGTCAAAATAGACAAGTCGTCATTGCAATTAGGTTAATAGCCTTGACGTTGGATTTGCCAAGACTACTAACAAATTACATTAATTAGTATACTTTATGATTTTGCTCACCAGCTCTGCTTTCAATGTGTTAATGAGCTATGGGAGCTTTTAATTATCATAAACCTTTACGGGACTCGGACGAGGGCTCCCATTCAGGGAGTATACCGAGCTCGCAAGCGAGGGACAGCCACAGCCAAGGTATATGGCGATACTCACAGTCGTACCTCACCCGCCGGACGATAACGCCGGTGGGCGGACCTGACGCTCTGATGTCGGACGAGAACAGGTTGAGTTCCATTTATCTATTTTCCGCCGCCAGACGCGTCTCTAATGTGCCACGTAGTCAACAAACTACAGGATTAGCGAGGCGTAGTCTCGCTAATCGCACCCCTGTGGCCGGCGCAGTGTGGTACCAGCATTTGAACACGTGGTGCCCGCACCCAGTGTCACTCCTGGTCGGGTTGTTCCACTTAGAACACAATTGGCAACCTAGAAACCTCGCGGACTTGTTCATTTTGGACATTCAGGAGGCCAAGTGGCTAGCACCATATGGTAGCGACGTGACCAAGCTATTCACGAATCAATATACCCAGTCTACAAAGCGACAGTTTCAATCGCATTGGCAAGCTTTTACGTCTCGGATTCTTAGAACAAAACAAACTGTGCCCTCGGTGGTGTTGGTTGGTTTATTATTTAATTTATCTGTTCATGCAGAAACATTTATCTGAGAGTGATTTATGTGGGCAGGTTTTAAACTCCGCGCACCTCCCCGTCAGCTCAGGCCTAGATGGTCTCTGGACAAAGCATCGTCGTTATTCTCGTTCCCGTATGTACCAAAGACTGCAGATTTTACAAAAGGGCAGTATTCCTTATGGCTTTGGCTACTGGGAACAGAGTATCTGAGCTGGCGGCGATGAGCAACGCACCTAATTGCCTCAGGTTTGATAGGCTTCATGAGTGTATTCACATTGCTCCTTCCCCAGGATTCATAGCCGAGATTGAGCACAGTGAACACGTGTTTTCAGATTTCACGGTGCCGGCGTTAAACAGGGGAAAGGTGCACCATCTTTTTTGCCCAGTGCAAGCTCTAACCAAATATTTAAGAGTGGCACCTCTAAATCACCAGGGTGCTTTATGGGTCGCAAGTCCGGGTGAACGCTTGATGGAGCGTACACTGGCTTCTCTCTTGGTCGAGGACTTTAAAGAGAAGAATCCCGGCGTTGTGGGTAAGACCCATGATTTACGCAAGGGGACAGCCTCTTTAAGTTTCCTTAATAATCTTTCGGTGGAAGTTATTACGTCCACACAGTTGTGGGCCTCTAATCAGGAGTTTTTGCCTCGATACCTTTCAGTAGCTCTGGACAAACCTTCCTTGCCATGTATAGCTTTACGGCAGAGGGTCTAGGTGGCCCTTTTAGTCACGTTTTGTTTAATTTCAAGAAAAGGGGGGGGGGAGGGTGCAGTCAGTGTGACATAGGACACCCTAGACCCCTCCGGAGTATGTGTTCGGAACATACGAGCTGTGATACTAGTTGTAGGCATTGTATTATAAAATTTCTCTGTAGTATTCATTGCAGGAAATTGTGCTAAAGGCCAATAGTAGTGTTACAACAATTCTTGTTGTAAGTAGCTTTGGCTGTGAAGCAATAGATTTTTGAGAAATCTCGGTAGTTGCAACTACGACTTTTACTTTTGAAGTAATTACTTCTGCATAAGTACACGAGTTCAGTACTTCTACGAATGTACAAGAATTAATTTATGTTTGGTTATATTTTTAGGAATATATCCACTAGTTAATGGGGTTTATATGTGCACATGTAAACTTATAAGTTTTTAGTTTTCACCACTTACTTTAAGTGGGGTGCCTTCTTAACCCGGCAAGCGCGATAGGCCTCACGGAAGGCTTCCTATAGGGAACGCGATAGGCCTCACGGAAGCAGGACCATAAAAAAAGCTTTCCAAAAAAAAAAAGGGCCTATCAAAAAAAAAAAATTTGTCTCTAGGTGAGATAATTCCCCTCCAGTACTCATCCATGTAAATCTCACCCACCCCCCCTCCCCTCCTTCCCCACCTTATTCCCCCCTCCCTCCCCTCCTCAATTATCACCTATTTTCCCTCTTATTATCATCATTTATCGGTTATTTTTCTCTCCCGCGATAATGTAGCACAAGTGGGTTGCAGAAAAGATCGATATGTACCACACACACACCAGCCCAGACCGCCCCGCTCCCCTCAGTTACCTCACAGACAGCGAGAGAGGAGGGTTGACTGCAGCTCTCTCTCGCCTGACATTACGACCGGGTGGCCAATATCTTCGGTTTTCACCACCCAAATGCTTTTCCCACTTATTTTAGCACTCTTGAAGGTTCATATATACATCATATATGTAAAATAAAAGCATACCGAAAACAAATAATGGTCTATATTGTAAATATAACGAATTCTGTCAGAATCCAAGGCTAGAAATACACAAATAACTACCCTAGCTCCTAGGGCTATTTAGCGCTTAACAGGTTAACTAGCAGATCTGTGCACAGAGTCTCAGAGTTAACCCTTTTCAAGCAGGCTTCTTTGAAGCACGCTCCTGCTTGTACCCCTTTTTTGAAGATTTAGGCTGTATAAAGTTTATGCACCCGAATATCTCTTTTTTACAAAAGTAAGAATACTATGTGGTTGTTTGATTATCTGCTTTTCTAGAGTTATATGATTACGAATGTCCCCCTCCAGTCTTAGAAATCAGGCATGTTCGTCAATGATGGAGGGGCCACTAATAAATTATTGGTTTGACTCCTGTAAGGAGATAAAGAAAACCTAATATTTAGTAGTGGCCCCGTAATCATTGACGACTGGGGCCCTCCCGACCATCCCCTTCCCATTCGTTGATGTACAGTAAACTTCCGTTAATCCGAAGGGCAGCGGACCGGCCCTCGTTCGGATTAGTGGATTTTTCGGATTATCGGACTTTACCCCTATGAACCTGTGTATGACGAAAACATTGAGACATTAGGCCACCCAAATGACACAATGGTGCACACACACATATCATATGTTCATGAAATCACTTCAAAAGTTTACCATTGTCATTGTAGCCTATTACCTACCTTCAAAACATTCAGATTAATGGTCAAAGGAATCTGCTGATATAAACGTCTTCTTCTTCTTCCGTCTACTAGCGAGTTTGTCTTGCTCTTTAAGATCAGATGTGGTTCGGGAAGTAATGCCTTAACAACGGCACTTCCCTGAGAAGTTCTTGTAATTTTCCTTTTGTGATGTGCTCTGTTATATTATATTGTATTGAAAGCACCCTTGTCTTGTTGTCTTGAAAGCACCCTTGGGACGCTCCGATCACTGAACTATAAATAGTAGCGTATCGGAACGTGCAAAGGTGCGTTTTCAAGCTCAAGGCTAATACATCCAAAGGTGCGTTTTCAAGCTCAAGACTGAATGCGCTTGCAGAAAATGCGGTGCAAGCCAGTAGCGCATCGGAGCGTCCCAAGGATGCGTTCAAGAGCAAAACAAACTCTCTAGCAGACGATGTGGAAGAAGAAGAAGAAGGTGTTTACGTTTATATCAGTAGCTTCCTTTGACCATTAATCTGAATGTTTTGAAGTAGGTAATAGGCTACAATGACAATGGTAAACTTTTAAAGTGAATTCATGAACATATGATATGTGTGTGCTCCATTATGTGTCATTTGAGTGGCCTAATGCCTCAAAAAGGGGACTTTGGGACTTCTTGAAATTCGGACCAACTTCTTGAAATTCGGACCATCGGGTGAATTCGGATTTGGCCTCAAATTGAAAAATTCGGACTATTGGGAGATTCGAATCATCGGTCGTCGGATTAACGGACTTTTACTGTATTAAGGATTTTGGTTTACTTGATATGTCAGTGAAGGAAGAATGACGCCTGAATCAGCGTCTGGTCAAAGATCCACACAAGTACATCCATGATATGATGGAAAGCTTATTGGATAGTTATTCTTATTTTCTTTTTCTTTTTTATTTTTTACAATTTTTTTTTTTTCGTAATGAGAACCCAATTCATAATGACTGAAGCCATGGGTGAGGTCGCGTGCGCTCATGATGAAGGCTCCTCAGATTTTAAATGCTCTGCGCGGTAGATTCAAACTACGGCGGATTAGTGTTTTGAAGAGGATGCCTTATGTAATAGGCATGTTCGTCAATGATTACAGGGCCACTACTAAATATTAGGTTTTCTTTATCTCCTTACAGGAGTCAAACCTATAATTTATGCATTATAGGTTCGGTTAATGCGACGTGCTAAATAGTAGGCTACTCTTTAACCCGGGAACTGCGGGGAGACTCTTAAGAGTTCCCCCGGCGGACTGCGGGGAGACTCTTAACCCTTCAAACCCGGTTGGTACACACGTGTACCATTTTTTTTTGGCCCCAGGAACCCGGGTGGTACTACATTGTACCATTGCTTGAAAGCCTGTGAGCTTCGTGTGCGAGGCGTCGGTCCGACGCATGTAAACAACAGCCGCTGGACCGACGCTCCGCATCTCCGGCCACAAGAAGGAGAGCGTCGCTTGTTCGTGTGTGCCTGTATGTTGTTGTTCAGTATCGAAAAGTGGTGTAAAGTGGCTGGTTTGGCCATAAAGTTATCTCCAATGAAATCATCATCACAGCTCACCCAGTTGACTTAGAGAGCTCTACTTAAGGCCATTTTACAGGTAAATAACACAGCTACGCTTGGGGATGCGCGGGAATGCGGGAAGCAGTCTGATTAACGAATATACGGTAGCCTAGCCTAGACGTGTTTTCGGCCAAAACACCCGGATTTCGAGGAATATATATATAATATATAGCCGGGGTCGGAGGGTTAAGAGTGAGTGAAAACAAAAATCAACTTTTGACATCGATTTTTTTTTTTGGCCACCTGGGCCATGCAAAATCTCAGTCCTCTACCTCCCCTCCTTCCCCACTTTCCTCCTCTCCTTCAGTTATCACCTATTTTCCCTGTTATTCCCTTATTCTGAGGTATATTTTCGTGCTAACATTAGAAATCCGGTTGGAGGGTGTGGTCATCACTGATAGCAAGCGAATGCAAGAGCGAGAGAGAGAGAGTATCGATCGACTGTGTCTCAGTGGCCTTGGGGGAAATTGGCGGGAAAGCAGCTTGCCTCACCCATACATTATACAACTCGCGGGCTATATCTCCGATTTTGACCATCCAAACGCTGTTTTCACCCGTTTTATTGTTGTTTCAGGTTAATACCTTTATAATCAACCCATAATAGGCGCATATGGATAAGTATTAATGCTATTTATTAATGGTGCAATGAATATTTTAGTGACGGAAACACCTCAAATACGTCAGCACATAATGACAAGGCAGAAATAATGGCAGTTGAACTCAATGATATAGAAGGAAAAAAGCTAGACATAGCAGTAGCTTACATGCCACCAAAGACCAGAGCATGGAGGGAGTTGGAGTTTGAGGAGATGGTAGAGGATATGATTCAGTCGTTGAAAAGATTGCTTTTAAGGAAGAATCGATTGATCTTGGTAGGAGATTTCAACTGTAGTGAGGTTGATTGGGAATCGGGAGATGCAGGGCCAAATCAGAGATCTTGGGAAGTCGGCTAGTGGAGTTGGTTACGGAAATGTACTTGCACAACATGTGAAGGAAAATACCAAGAATGAGGGGTAATAACGAACCTTCTAAACTCGATCTGATTTTTACAAAAGATCCTCACGAAATTAGTGATATAAACTATCTATGTCCTGTAGGTAAAAGTGATCACCTATTACTAAAATGGAAGTTGACCTCGAGTAATGCCAATAGATTAGACAATAGCTACATAAATGACAGATTAAATTATAGTAAAGCTGATTATGTATCCTTGAAAAGATATTTAGAGGGAGTAGATTGGGATCTTATTTTGAAGGAACGGGACGTACAAGGTAAATATAGTAGATTCCTCGAAATTTATAGAGTGGGAACCAATATGTTTGTCCCAAGATATAAAACTGGAAATTTACTAAGCAGAAAGATTGGTTTAATTGAAATGCAAAAGAGCTTTAGGTAGGCGTGATGCAGCTTGGGCTAGATTAAGAAGAAGGAACACTGAGAGTAATCGGAATAAATATAAACAGGAGAGGAATAGATATGTTAACATAATTAGGCAAGTTAAAATGAACTATGAGAAGAACATAGTAAATACATGTGAAAGTGACCTAGATTATTTTATAAATATATAAACAGTAAGTTGAAGGTAAAGAAACAAATTACTAAATTAAGAGTTTGATGCTAGGACGTATGAAAATGTATCGGACATGTGTGAGGTAATGAATAACAAATTGGGGTCAGTTTTTACTAGAGAGGAAGGTTTTGACGAACCACAGGCGGGAGTACTGGAGAGTGGTCTTAGTAAGATTGAAATAACTAGAGATGAGCTGTTATCTGCGATGAGAGGACTTGAAGTAAGGAAAGCTATGGGACCAGATGAAGTGTCTGCCTGGGTTTTAAAGGAGTGTGCAGAACAATTAGTAGAGCCAGTGAGGGACATAATTCAAGCTTCCTTAGATAAAGGACAGGTTCCTGTTGAATGGAAAAGAGCTAATATCATTCCGATATACAAGAATGGAAACCCTGAGGACCCTCTAAACTATAGACCAGTTTCACTTACTAGTATTGTATGCAAGATTTGTGAAAAGCTAATTAGGAAGAGATGGATGAAAATGTTGGAGAGAAAGAAGATAATAACCCCAAAGCAATTTGGATTCAGAGAAGGGACATCTTGTGTTACCAGTTTGCTATGTTATTACAGTAGGGTGATAGATGTACTCCAAGAAAAAGGCGGATGGGTGGACTGCGTCTACTTAGACCTTTCCAAAGCATTCGATAAGGTACCACATAAGAGATTGTTATCTAAGCTTGAGACGCTAGGATGTGTCAGGGGGAGTTTGCTGAAATGGATGGAGAGTTATTTAACAGATAGGGAAATGAGGACCAACATTAGAGGAACTTACTCATCGTGGCGGAAAGTTGAGAGTGGTGTGCCGCAGGGATCTGTGTTGGCACCTCTCATGTTCCTTATGTACGTGAATGACCTGCCGATAGGCATAAACTCTTACATGTCAATGTTTGCAGATGACGTAAAAATTATGAGACAAATAACAAATAAAAGTAGTTGTGAGGAGCTGCAAGGGGATTTAGATAAAATATACGAATGGAGCACCAAGTGGAAAATGAAATTTAATATAAGTAAATGCCATGTGTTAAATATGGGAAGAAGTGTGAATAGACCAAATTGGGAGTACAGGATGGGAGATAATATAATTAGCAAGGCCGAAAAAGAAAAAGATTTAGGGTTGATTATACAAGATAATTTGTCGCCAGAGAAACATATTAACAAGCTTTTTAGCGGAATGTATGCAATGGCCGGGAATATGAAAGTTGCTCTGAACTACTTGGATGAGACCATGGTAGCGAAAATTATGAAGAGTATGATTAGACCAAGATTGGAGTATGCAGCAGTGGTGTGGTCCCCGCATCTAAAGAAGCATATTCACAAGTTAGAAAGAATCCAGAGAGCAGTCACTAGATTGGTTCCAAGTCTCAGAGAACTGCCATATGAAGGGAGGCTAGACAAATTAAATCTACCGAGTCTAAAAGAGAGGAGAGAGAGGGGAGACATGATAATGATGTACAAATGTGCCCGGGGGCTGGAGAGGCTGGATAGGGAGGATATATTAATTATGGATACAGGAATAACTAGAGGCCACAGCTACAAAGTAAAAAGACCTACCTGCAAGAACGATATCAGGAAGTTTAGCTTCCCCTATAGATGTATTGACAAATGGAATGGGCTGGAGGAGGAGGTGGTAGGGGCAAGGAACATCCATATTTTCAAGAAAAAATTGGATAAAAAGTAGACTGAGAGACGGGACAACACGAGCTTAGCTCAACTCCTGTAAACTACAATTAGGTAAATACAATTAGGTAAATACACACCAGGGGAGAGGAGGCACATCCCCCGGGAACCACCCAACCCACAGAGATAGAGCAAAGCCCATGAGGAGAAGTGGCAGGTTGGGTGGTTTGGCACAACAGGGGCCCCCGTGGGGTACCCCAGGATTGGGCAAAAGTTATGAAAGGATGGAGGTGAAAACAGGAAGGGAACACAAAAAACCAGTAAATGAAACTGGTGAGAAAAAGGGTGGCCTAGCCGTGAGTAGAGAATGTGTCAGGGGCGAAAAACCCTGTGGTGTGAGGGAGAGGCCCCCGTGGGGTACCCCTGGGTATCACGAACCACTAAGCGCCCAGGCCCTTGAGACACAGTGAAGGCTCGAAAGGGGGGACTCGGGAATAACGCTAGTTATGCGGCTGACACAAACACTACAAACAGCACCGCCACCACGAAATCTCAGATTGTGAACCAACTGTACACCTAGGCTATGAAAAAATGAGAACTCATAGGGGCATAGCAAGTCCTGAATGATAAACAAGCTAGGCTAAATGAAGCTAAAAGCTAAACTATGCCCAGACTAACAGGAAAAAAGAATATGAAAAGAGAAAGAATTAAAAAATATAGACGGGGAACGCCAAGCGCCCCCATACCTTCGGTAGCTATTTCTACACGCGTCTCCATTAACCCCTCCAACCCGGATGACCTCATATACGCCCATAACATACTCGGCCCGCGCAACCCGGATGGCCTCATGTACGCCCCTTGCTTTCGTGCTTGATTTTCGAAAGCCGCGCGCACATTTTGTGATGATTGGGCGGTAGGTGGCGCCACCCGGCGTCAACGACGCCACAACAACAGTATCTACCCCGACGCCATCATGGACAGTACACCAAATAGTGATTCCGCCGTGTCCGACATCGTGCTTCCTACGACGCCCTTGATAGTGCGTCGTGCCTTACCCCGACGCCATCGCCTAAATGTGTTATCTCCCGGAGGTATTGAGACGACTTTGAGACTTTATGAGAAAGCTGATGCCAAGCATAAGATTGATGAAGAAGTGAGTGACCACTCGAGTAATTATAAGTCGAGTGATTATGGCCATGAGAGTGATAAAGAACAATTCCTGGGATTTGCGAAAGAATTTGAGAGTGATGAGAGTGATGAAGGTGATGTACGTGATGTACCAGTTGTTGAGGAAGCTGGTTTACCTCAAGAAAGTGAACTTGCGAGAGTGAGTGAGTGGGAGAGTTCAAGGTCACAAACAAAATTTCGCATAAGTGACACGACTCCAAGCCCTTCCCCAGGTAAATCGCCTTTCAAGCTGCATTTCTACAAGTTAAAAATACTTGAAAAGGCGGCCGCGGCAGCTAGGGAACAAGCTAAAATAGTTGGTGAGGATGAGGCTGTGAGTGAGGGTCAGCGTGGTGACCCTTCTCGACCGCCATTGTCTCCCTTATCTACCCACGCCACCCAAGATGACCCGGATGCCCCGCATTCTTCCCCACCACCCCCACCATTGCCAAGGGTTGAGGACCCCCCACTTTCGGCCTATTTGCCTCCTAGGTCCCCCGACAGGAGACATACTGCTGCCGAAAAGGGGAAAGGTAGAAAATATACCAAGAAAATGAAGAAAAGTAAGAGAGTTTTGTTTGAGGCTCCCGCGGCGGCGTCCACCCCTGCCGGCCCCAGCCATACGTCCCCGCAACTTTCCCCACGGTCCTCCCCACCTCTCCCGCCTTCAACATGTCTTCCTGCAGAAGTATTTGAGGTCGCCACCCCAATACCTGGGCCTAGTGAAACGGAATCATTGCTTTCTGTGACTCGTCGCAGGCCAAGGAGCCCGGGACCTCTGGAGGACACAGCCTCACCTGTCACTCCTTCCCCACCTCGCCCACCCGCACGCCGCCCACGCATCACTGGTTCCCCGCCAGATTATGTGGGGGCCACTGATGATGAAGGGCACCGCTCTGAAGACTCTGGCCATGATTACATAGGTCCACCGTCAGGGCAAGATGACCACTCTGACGATGACGATGACTATATGGACATCGACGACCCTCGACCCACCCGCTTGGCCCGGCTTCGTGCTGCCCGTCTTTCTGCCCGCCGCCCTGGCCGCCGCCCTGACCGACGCCCTCGCCGCCGCCCTAGGGCGCGCGCCTCCCGAGTTGGCCGTGGGCGTACTGGGCTACCAGTTGGAGCTCCTCGTCAGCGTAGACAAGACCCATTCTACGTTTTTCAATGGCAGGACGTAGTTGATGGGGATGGATACAACCCTGATGTGCCACCTTTTGATGAGGCACTGGAGGGTTCAGGCATTACCCCCAATTTTCCTGCAGGCCCCAATGCTCCACCACACCAACTATTTGAGGCATTCTTTGATGAGGAGGTGGTAGGCTATGTTGTCAAAGAGACAAACAAGCAGCACCAATTCCAGGTACACTTTTTGGGCAAGGTGACCAAGGGCCATATGAGGAAGTGGACCCCAGTGACTCATCAAGAATTCATGGTGTTCCTGGCACTCACCATGCTAATGCCTCATGTCAGGAAGCATAGGTTGCCTGACTATTGGATCACCAATGATCTGATTTCAACCCCTGCCTTCGGGAAATATATGGCTCGCGACCGGTACCTTGATATCCTCGCAGCGCTCCATCTTGTCACCAACACCGACGTCCACCGCCCAGACAAGCTGTGGAAGATTAGGACGTTGTATGAGATGATGCGAGACCGCTTCACCTCCTACTTCAAGCCCTTCCGCAAGGTCGTCATTGACGAGTCTCTTGTGCTGTTCCGGGGAAAACTCAGCTTCCGGCAGTACATCCCCTCCAAAAGACATCGCTTTGGCATAAAATTCTTTGTGCTGTGCGACTGCACAACTGGCTATGTCCTGGACTTCCTGGTGTACAGCGGGAAGGAAGGGGACGTGCTTGTGGACCCCCTCATTGGATTTGGCGGAGCAGTGGTGCAAGCCATGATGGACCGCTACTTCCATAAAAATCACGTCCTCTACACGGACAACTATTACACGTCCCCCACTCTCTCACAGTACCTGCATGAGCGCAAGACAGGGACTGTAGGCACAGTACGAGGGAAAAGGAAGGGCATGCCAACTTTCCCTGCAAAGACCAAAAAAGGTGATGTCTTCAGGAAGAAGTCGGGGGCCCATTCTGGCTATCCACTGGCACGACCAGCGGAAGGTCAACCTCCTGACCACCATCCACAAGGGGGAAATGGTGGAGACTGGCAAGGTGGATCGCCGCACCCAGGCCAGGGTGACCAAGCCCGATACTGTCCTGGACTACAATGTCAACATGAGGCTGGTGGACAAGTCCGACATGCAGATAGGCTTCATTGACTGCCTGCGTACCTCGTGCAGATGGTACAAAAAGTTCTTTCTGCATATGGTGGACATGTCAATTCTGAATGCCTATAATATATACAGGCTTCGGAATGAGAACCCACCCCTGAAGTTCAACAGCCTGCGGAGGTTCCAAAAGCAGGTGTTGACGGGGCTCCTGGAGAAGTATGCTACGCCACAGAGGGCAGTGGCACATCCTGGGCCCGCCGTTATCGACCGCTTGCAGTCTGCTCCATACCTGCTTAGGCACCAGCTTGGTTACTTTCCTCAGAATGCAGCAGGAAGAACAAATCAGAAGCGGTGCCATGTCTGCTACCACAGCAGGGTGAGGCCGCACCCAGGTAAAAAGTCAACCACGGAGTGTGTGGAGTGCAAGGTGGCACTCTGTGCTGTAGGGTGCTTCGCTGCTTACCACACCAAGCAGGAGTTCTAATAATCATACTGAAATTGCCCAATAAAATGACAATATGTACACTATAATTATATATAGGCAAAAAGTGGAAGAAAACCAATGTACTGTACTGTATTATAATAAAAAAGTCAAGTATTATGAGAAAATTGATACAAATACAATTCCACCATAATAATATGTGAAAGTGACACATATGTATATACCAAGTGACATTCATATGATTAGAACCTATAGAAATATATAAATCAGTGAAAAAAGACACAATAAATTGTATATAAAACGTTTACAAATCATATAACTAAGTGAAAGTGACACAAGACCTAAGATTTGATGGCCAAAGTATAATAAACACCTGTGATAATGAATAATCAGTGCCTAATACAACAATAACCTACCTCAATTACTAATAAAATGTACGGTATCGAGTGAAAATGAGCATTATCAGTGACAGTGACACTCTCTAAAGCATATTTGTCAAAGTGAAAGTGACACAAGACCTAAGATTTGATGGCCAAAGTATAATAAACACCTGTGATAACGAATAATCAGTGCCTAATACAACAATAACCTACCTCAATTACTAATAAAATGTACGGTATCGAGTGAAAATGAGCATTATCAGTGACAGTGACACTCTCTAAAGCATATTTGTCAAAGTGAAAGTGACACAAGACCTAAGATTTGATGGCCAAAGTATAATAAACACCTGTGATAACGAATAATAAGTGCCTAATACAACAATAACCTACCTCAATTACTAATAAAATGTACGGTATCGAGTGAAAATTACCAATATCAGTGAAATTGATACCCTAATAAACATATTTTATATAATTGGCCTCAAAATAACTAGAAAATATCAAAACAAACATCACATTCTCAATATCAAACACTAAAATCGTCTAAGGGAGATAAATACTTTGGCGCGGCGAGCGGCTAGGTGCGTCGTAGCCAGGGCGGGCCGACGCTTTCGGACGCGTGAGGAAATTCCCGCATAAAAAAGCACTCGTCTTCCCGCGCTCACCATTATGCAACCAGTGGGGCTAGAGACCTCTACTAAACGCCATTCGACAGAGGAAGGTTTGTGGAACATTATTTTTTTTTATTCACAACATTACATGCAATATTCATTCTTTTACAGAGTAGTTAACATAGGTAAAAAATCCTCAAAACCCCCGGTACAGGAGTACAGTCATAAGCTATAGCCCCCGGGGCTGGAGGGTTAAACACACTGAGGAGCCCAATTACGTGTGTCCTAGATCACGTAACATCTGTCTAGCAAAAAGAAGGCCAGAAAAGCCGAAACGAACCTAAAACAGGGTGAATTGAAGGAGCACAACAAAAGCGGACTTCAACAATGGCGACGCGTGAAAAAATGATAACAAGAGAGGGTCGCTTATGCGCACGTTCGACAGGGATCGGCGCATGACGGAACACGGGATGGGCCTTGAGCGGTAACTAAGGTAAACCCCTTTTTCTTCTCTTCTATGCTTTTTTCACCTTCGGTGGTAGTTTTGGTTAATGTACAACGTCTCCTAGAGCAAGATAAGGAGTAGACTCTAGACGTTTTCTTTTTAACCGCGGTTGGAATGACGACATAGCAGTCAAATTAGACAAGTCGTCATTGCAATTAGGTTAATAGCCTTGACGTTGGATTTGCCAAGACTACTAACAAATTATCTCCATGAGATTGAACACTAGCTCTGTCGGGGCTAGAGGTATGAAGAGAGGCACTAGACTCCGGTGAACGCCGGGAGGCCTTTCGATCATGTGAGTCCTTTCGGGAAGACTTGTGGCTACGGTGCGACCGCGAACTGCTCTTGGATTTAGAAGATTTCTCGCTATATCCACTTGTTGACCCCTCCGTCTTACTCTTCTTGCTCGTTGGTGAAGTAGAGCGACTCGGCGGCTGCTGTCTAAGCGGGGACCTGGACCTAGATCTCGCCCGTGACGAGGAGGCTGCCACCGGGGGCGTCGGTTCTCGCTGTCGCTTAGATGTGCCTGGGGCTGGAGCAAGTATAGAACCCTGTCCAGTCTCCGCCGGTTTACGAACAGTTACTCTAGAGGGACGTTTAATGGGAGGGTGCTCAATTAGTAACTTATCCCAAAGCGGGACGTTATCGCATTGAAGTGACTTATGAGCTACAGTAGTAGTATAAGTAGTCATTTGCTGCCTGACCTCCCTTAAGGCGACCGCTGCGGTCTTATCATTGTCTTGTAAAACTTTAATGCTGAGTTGCGAGCAAAAGGTACAGTTTCGCATCACCCACAGACCCCTTGAGCGGTCTAGACATTTAACACATTTTATACAAAGGGTGTGCGCAAAAATAGGGATACCTGAACAGGAGGGCGTAATGCATAAAGCAAAAACCGGGGAAAAGGTAGCCATGACAGAGACTGGTGGGAAACTACTCCAGGTTCTCTAAAGACTCGCCGGGGCCCAGCTCTGGAAAAAAAGAAAATTTCCAGGAATTAACCCAGTGAGACCCAGCGTCGCACATGTTGCGTCGGCAGTGTTTGATCACCAACTCCCAGCGACGCATCACGTGCGTCCGACATATAAAAAACACTTACGTGGCTCGTAAGGTAGGAAATGGCGGGAGAATAGGAGGGGGAGGTACCGTAGTGTGTGTGGGAGCCGGGCCAGTAGGTGTGAGCGGGCCGAGACAGCCGCGCGGCTGGTGGTGGTGGGCTTAGTGGGGATACTTTACACCCTTAGTTCACCGCCACTTTGAACCTTCATTACTCCGGTCGTATGGGAGCTAGAGGCTTGAGATTTATGTGAGACACTCCTTAGGATGTATGCCGTACAATGCCATACTCAGTTTTCACCCTAGTGCTCCCGGGCGGGTGGTCATGCGGGGGAGACGAACTTTTGACCCCCCCCCCAAATGACCGAGGTGTTTTTTTTTTCTTCATTTCTCACCATTCTCTTCCATTTTGGCTCAACAATTTTTTTTGAGGCCCCCCCCCCAAAAAAAAAATATCTGAGGTGATTTTTTTTTTTTTTTTTTCATTTCTCATCCTTGTCTTCCATTTTAGCAAAAAAAAAAAAAAAGAAGTGAAAATGGCTTGGGACTGGGGTGAACAAAATATTATAACTAGCCGGGGCTCAACGGGTTAATGCTCATAAGGTTAACCCAACATGTTCGTACACAAGTGTTAATAACCCGCCGGGTAACGAGACGTAATACTCTACGATCACAGCTCGCTACACGGTGGGGTTCCTATGTAAAGATATCAGAATGTCTGAACTTGTCCAAGAGATTTAAGAATACCCTCTGACACAATATAAAAAACCAGCATGGTGTTTATAATTGAAATAGTCTTTCCGGTGGTGTCTGATTCAAGATTCAATTTTGGCAAAACAACCCCCCAAAAAGACGCCGGCCCCTGAATTATCTCGCAGATCAAAAACTGGGAAGGCTGACAAAATACGAGATCTGACTTCTAAAGAATTGTCTTAGGATCGCCGTACATTGAAGGCGGCGATACACAAATGTATCCCTCAATTGTCTTGGTCAACTAAACCGAATTGTAAATTCGTTATTCCACCCTACCAAGGAGCACCCGCCGGGTGTGAAAGTACGTTTTTATTAAAAAAGTTAACCCCAATTGAGCCCTCAATCGCCGTATGTTGAAGGTGGCGATACAAAAAGTATCCCTTAATTGTCCGGTTAACTAAACTGAATTACCAATTCGTTCATCCCACCCTTCCAAGGTGCACCCGCCGGGTGTGCAAGATATTAAAAGTTAACCCCAATTGTTCCTGTCCCCACTTCTTTGTAAAAGATCGCCGGGGAGGAAAACCAAACAACAACAGCTATGTTTTTTCCTGGTTTTGCAAAACCGGGGAAAACAACTTCACAACACGTGTCCGCATGAACACTGTTAGATGGGTACAGTCATTCCGCCGGGAATCATAGGGAGCCTGAAACAGGCACCACCACAGAGACGCAGTCCTGTTTCGCCGGGGAAACAAGCCTGTTTTTGAAACCACGTGTGGCCAAAACTCGGCACCCAGCCGGGTTTTTCATGGTGAAACCGAGAAAAACCCGCCGGGAAACAACCCACCTCGTCCAGATACCATATGAACGCCACATAGGACCGAAGAGTTAGCCAAAACACAACTAACCCCGGGCCCACAAATAGTCTGTGGAATTAGCCAATACACAACTAATCCAGGAAACAAAAATAGTCCATGGAATTAGCCAATACACAACTAAACCAAGACACACATGACACAGTAGTACATATTTATAATATAAATCAATAACACTTGTACATGTGGCAAAGCTACAAGAGGCTGGCTAGGCCTAGGCAGACGGAAAAGATAACATGTCGGAATATAAACAAAAAGCACTGAATTATATCACAACAGGAACCACCGCCAACACACCACTGTAGCAAAAACCTCCGGCAAAGGGAAGACTGACTCGGGACCCAGAAAAAACTTCACTATGTGAAGAAAAATACGCTGGGAACGTCAGCAAAGCAACACTACCTCATCAGAAAGATAAAAGGCAGCGATAATAACGCGTAATGAAAGCCGCCTGCATCACAAGCTAACTAACTGTGAAAAAGTTCACATGTCCACAACAGGACCACGAGGGTACATCCGAAATAGACGCCCCAAACACACGACCCAAAATACACTGCACTGCGGGCAACCAGCCCAGGACACTCCTGCTACGCATATCCTAACCTTACTCGATACATCCCGGAGTAAACAAATGAGAAAAAACTCTCTAGGGACGCAGCAAATGCGGAACCAGCGGAGCGTAGGGAGACACGTCCGGGCAGGCTGAGCGCAGAGCAGAGAAGGAAGAATGACGCCTGAGTCAGCGTCTGGTCAAAGATCCACACAAGTACATCCACGATATTATGGAAAGCTTATTGAATAGTTATTCTTATTTTGTTTTTGTTTTTATTTTTTACGAAGTTTTTTCGTAGTGAGAACCCAATTCATAATGACTGAAGCCATGAGTGAGGTCGCGTGCGCTCATGATGAAGGCTCCTTAAATTTTAAATGCTCTGCACGGTAGATTCAAACTACGGCGGATGAGTGTTTGAAGAGGGTGCCTTATGTAATAGGCATGTTCGTCAATGATTATGGGGCCACTACTAAATATTAGGTTTTCTTTATCTCCTTACAGGAGTCAAACCTATAGTTTGTTATGTTTATCTTTATATTCTTTTTAACCAGTATAACTAGTCACTGGGTTTGATTATTGATATAAAATTGATCACTGAGCAATGTAGCATACTAAAATAGGTAATACATGATCAGTGTTACTAAATACCTACTGTGTGAGTGTGTAGGCAATAGAACAGCCTCTAGCAATGATGGATAGTTTGTATAGTGAGAGTCAAAAGTTTGCTTATAACAGTACAATACTCTTGTTACTGATAATATTGTGATACCGTACTTTTAATATGTTGTATAGACACTAATATGCGCTGATAATTCGTGTACTGTATTTGTTAATTAAATTTGTATAATTCTTTATTACACTTACGGTACAGTAGCACTAGCCTATTGTAAAAAACAAAAATTGGTAAACTTTTGTATAACGACGCCTGGGTGATGTACGGTACACACAATCTGTTCTAAAACAATATGCTACCATACACATGTCAACACCTCTTTATTTTTTGTTTTATTTACACCAAATTATATAAACAATTTATACAAATATACAATTAGAGTACCGGTACTTCTTATTAACTCTATACAATAAAAAAATGAAAGAGTAAGTTTATCCATTGACAGTAAAATTTGCAAATACCTATGTATAATAAATAGGCCTACCTTCAAATTGTATTTTTCCTGCATCAGTTATGGTATCCTACTGGTAATTCAGTTTATTTATACCCCTTACAAGTCATTTGCATTTGAATTAACACTGAATATTTGCATCTACTGAACATTACCTTGCAAGCTAATTTAGAATATCAGTAGAGTGTAGCTTCACATGTATTTATCTGTATCGTCTGCATAGGCTGTTACAATGGTCAAGACCTCCTCCCTATGTTTGTTTTCTGATTATCCTTATGTTCTTTCTAATGCCTAGTTTTTACCTATATAACTAGTCACTGGGTTTGATTATTGATGTGGAATAGATCATTGATCAATGTAGTGTACTAAAATGGTAATACATTATCAGTACAGTGGTCCCTCTCATTTAGCGAATTCATTAGTCTAGCCAAACCATCGCCAAACACGAATAGTACTTTAAATGGGAAAATTATTCATTAGTCTTTGACGAGGCCCGAGTTCACCCTTTTGGGCCTTTTCAAACCGCCCGCCATGCGCATCGTCGATCGCCGACACACTCGGCGCCGTCTGCTTACTCTGTTTTTGCTAGAAAACATAGGCCGAGCCTATATATCTCTACAGAGAATTGACCTAATCTAGGTTAGATGTATATCAGGCAGCAGAATTCATTGTTATCTTGTGAATAATCTTATTGATAAGGAATAACCACATAACCTTAGCAACAAGTTGCTAAGTCACTAGCTAGCCAGACCAAGAAATGGTCTAACCTAGCTTAGATATATTATATCAGGAGGCATAAATCACTTTTACCTTGTGAATGGTGAAGACTAGAATTTTCTATACCAACTGTTTTTCGATTGAGCAAAATAATGAAATTGGTTTTGGATCCGTGGTCACTATTTTGATTAATTATATTTATCGATTGGGCCCTTGAGTCAGCTGATGCGCGCGTGTGTGTTTGTGTGTCGCAGACTGTTCGGCACAATAAACAAAGCAAAACACGAGATATGAGGTTCACAAATCGGTTTGGTCAAGATTACTCTGTTAATATACGTTTATGAAATATACCTGGGATATTCTCGCTATCCAAGCAGCTCAGTTAGGGTTTTGTGAGTAGGCCTAAGCCTATCTATAGCCTAGCCTCGGCCTAAGAGTAACTCTCAATACGGCGCTCTACTGTAGCCTACATGAAACATTAACAGCAATAGAAAAGACAATAGATAATAGATAACAGATTTTATTTACCATGAATTATTTAGAGTTAGGCCTGGTGAGACTAGCTTGTGGGCGGCGCATTCTGGGCCGACGCCATTCCGTGACGTCAGCATTCTCGCCAAAAGTGTATTTGAAGCGCCAAATTCGGATCCTGGTACCATATCCACCCTATCGCCAATACTGTGTTTCGCCAAGCTGAAATCCGCTAAACGCGAGGGACTACTGTACAGTTGGTCCTCCATTAACGCGGCCAATGTGTTCTGGTTACCGCCCGTGTTAGCAAAATCCGCGTTACCGAACCCATATGTTTAAATGTTAAAGGTACCTTGGTGTTCTGGGGATTTCCACAAAGTCCACTTTTTCTCCTTAGAAGCCTATGTTATAATAATTAAATCAATTATAAAGGTTATTTGACATGTGCAATGAGTTGATTTGCCCATTGCAACAACTCTTACCTCTGAATAAATATTTCGTTTAGGCTAGGCAGCTAGGCTAATGAGAGAGAGTCACAGCAGTAGCCGACATTTTTCGATCGAAGCTCTGAAATCCCGCTTATCATATTTCTCACCTCACACAATAACTACACATTGTAGGGTGTTCTAGTCTTCACCTAACGCACAACAATGATCATATCTACCTCTGGTATGCATAAACACTTGGTTAGGCCATTTATTTGCAGAGATATGAGCATCGGTAAATTACGAAAATCGTAGCTTCGGAATTCCCGCCTAACTCACCGTCTTATTATTTCTCACCTCACACAATAACTACACAATGTAGGGTGTTCTAGTCTTCACCCAACGTACAACAACGATCATATCTACCTCTGGTAGGCATAAACACTTAGTTAGGCCATTTATTTGCAGAGATATGAGCATCGGTAAATTACGAAAGTCGTAAGTAAAGATTCGGCGACCGAGATAGCATAGCCATGTTGTCCACACAATGACAACACACACACTCACTCGACAGCCAAACAATAACATAAGTGTGTTTCGGCAATTATTCTCACCTCACACATTAACTACACAATGTGGAGTGTGCTAGTATTCACCCAATACACGGGAACGATCATATCTACCTCCGGTATGCATAAAAACTTGGTTAGGCCATATATTTGAAGAGATATGAGCTACGAAAGTTGGGAGTAAAGGTTCGGAGCCCAGCTGGACCCCGCGCCAGTCTAAGTATTGACGGCGTTAGTAACATTTTGGTTATTTGGGGTGTACCGCGTGCCACCAAATCCGCGTTTCTAAAACTCGCGTTACCGGAGGACCAACTGTATAACTAAATACCTATTGTGTGAGTGTGTGCAGTTAATGGAACAGCCCAGTGACATCGTCTGCAATGGTGACCATCTATATATATTTGCTATATTTACACAAACTTATATATAGTCATACAAATAAACAATTAGAGTACTTCTCATGCACTCTATAATGATACAAAATTGAAAGAGCAAGTTTATCCATCAGTACTTGCAGACTCCTATGTACGATAAATAAAAGCATGAAAGGAAGATTGTTTCTAATGTACCATACCTTAATTTGTGTGTGTTAACCCGTACAGCCCCAGCGACGCGTCTGACGCGTCGGCGATGTATGTAACGCACAGCCCCAGAGACGCGCCTGACGCGTCACCCTAATTGCGCCGACCGTAACCTCAGGTGTAGCCACCCAAGAGGGCTCAGATTTGTATGGGAACTGTGTACGTATCCCACGCAACCGTGCCGATGGTTGAAAACTCTCAAAGTCCACGTGCGTGCGCGTGAGCGCGCAATAACCTGTTTTTTTGGGGTAATTGCCTTCAATTTTTTACTCTTGTAAAATACGTTTTCGGGGGCTCTGTAGGACCATTTTTTAAGCTTTTTGAGCGGTTTTTCGTGGTTTTTCCTTCATTCCTAACCCATTCGCTATTGTTTCTGGAATAAAACCATTTTTTGAAAACCGGCCGGGTTCTGGTGAACAAACATTACAAAACTAGCCGGGGCTCCACGGGTTAATGGGGGTGATGCTTGTGTATTTTCCAGTGGTATTTTCGATAACACAGATGTACTGTATGGAGAACTAAATATGTTCAGTGCACAAGGTAACAGTAGCTATTAATGATTTTGGTGATTGGTATGACCCAGAATTTCGATAACTTAAAATTATTATCTGTATATAAGGCGACCGTTGACTTTTTTACTTAAAAAAAAGGTCTGAAAAAGTTGACTTGTACTCGAGGATATACGGTACTATCTTGGTTATAAAACAGATTCAAAGAGGTATGGGGCTATTATGGCTGATGATTGTACCTGCAACCAAAATTACTTGTCAGAAACACTTGGAAGGGACATTGTGTGAACACCTTTAATATGTGTAATGAGAGTTCTCTTCAATGTAAAACATTTACCACAATGATCACATTGAAGATTTTTCTCTCCTGAATGAACTAATAAATGTTGTGTGAGGGCACCCTTATGACGAAACCTTTTACCACATTCCTCACACTTAAAATTCTTCTCTTCTGTATGAAGTAATAAATGTTGTGTGAGGTTACCCTTACGACGAAACCTTTTACCACACTCCTCACACTTAAACTTCTTCTCTTCTTTATGAAGTAATAAATGTTGTGTGAGGTTACACTTCTGACCAAACCTTTTACCACATTCCTCACACTCAAACTCTTTCACTTCAGTATGGACTAATACATGTACAGCAAGGCTCCGTCTTTGACTATACATTTTACAACAATATTCACACTCATACTTCTTCTCTCCAGTATGAAGTAATAAATGTGTGGTTAGGCTATGCTTTTGACCAAACATTTTACCACACACCTCACACTTAAATTTTTTCTCTCCTGTGTGAATTACTAGATGTGTGGTGAGGCTACTCTTACGACCAAACATTTTGCCACACATGTCACACTTAAACTTCTTTACTCCTGTGTGAACTAATAAATGTGTGGTGAGGCTACTCATATGACCAAACATTTTACCACACTCCTTACACTCGTATTTCTTCTCTCCTGTGTGAACTAATAAATGTGAGGTTAGGTGATTCTTCCTAATAAACATTTTGCCACACTCCTCACACTCAAACTTTTTCTTTCTAGTATGAACCAATAAATGTGTTACGAGGTTGGGTTTCCGACCAAACACTTTACCACACACATCACACACAAACTCCCTCACTACTGTATGAATCAGAGAGTGACGCTGGAGGGCAAGCTTTCCATTTAACATTTTACCACACACCTGACACTGATGTTTCTTGACTTTTTGCTTTAGGGTGCATGCGTGATTAAATATATTTTCATTATTGCCTTCAGAACTCTCACTAGCATTACTTTTTAGTGTTTCGTCTTCACACTTTACACTTTCATTTTTGTCAATCTTCACTCCTTCCCTCTCTGACAGTTTCTCTCCACATTTAGGAACTTTATCATTGTATTCATAGTCCAAAACTTCCTCTTCATGTTTAATCACATCTGGTCCTCCATAGTCCAACATTTCATTGTTACAATTTGCCATCTCTTCCCTTTCCACCTTTACAGCTGATCCTCCATTTAACATCTCCATCATAAATGTTTCTGTCCAATAACCATATAATCAAAAAGTATATTTACAATATATTGATATCTTTGAAGTCTTGTTAACTTATAAGGTCCCACTGAGGCATTAGTATATCAAGTCAATTGTATTATGAAGGAACCAAACTCAAATGATTAGGTATTTTGACAGTTTTGGAAATACACACATTTGGTGCTTCTTCCAAATGACAAAGTTTCAGTTGTGGCCCTGAAACAAGAAACAACACTGGATTAGAAGTTAGCGTAGGCATTTATCACATTTTTATTTTTATTATTATTATTTTTTTTTTTTTTTAACGAGGCTTCGAAAGCTAATTGTGTATGGGACTGACAGAAGTGAGTAGAGTAAGGTGAGGATGTACTGTATGCAGAGATGTAACATATAATTTTTTTTTTTTGAATAAATACATACAGTACCGTAAAACCGGGTCGCTTCGGACTTGGGTCGTAACTTCGGACATCGGCGATAATAAGTAATTAGCCATTGTCATTATATAATGGAAACGCTTTTTATATTTATTTTTTTGTGGGGTCCGTTTAGAGAAATGGCAAAGGAAGAGCATGTAAAAG
>JBAKBP010009174.1:0-85667 GCA_037953745.1 Lithodes maja | reverse complement strand
CCGGATGCCCCGCATTCTTCCCCACCACCCCCACCATTGCCAAGGGTTGAGGACCCCCCACTTTCGGCCTATTTGCCTCCTAGGTCCCCCGACAGGAGACATACTGCTGCCGAAAAGGGGAAAGGTAGAAAATATACTAAGAAAATTAAGAAAAGTAAGAGAGTTTTGTTCGAGGCTCCCGCGGCGGCGTCCACCCCGGCCGGCCCCAGCCATACGTCCCCGCAACTTTCCCCACGGTCCTCCCCACCTCTCCCGCCTTCAACATGTCTTCCTGCAGAAGTCTTTGAGCTCGCATCACCAATACCTGGGCCTAGTGAAAGTGAATCATTGCTTTCTGTCACTCGTCGCAGGCCAAGGAGCCCGGGACCTCGGGAGGACACAGCCTCACCTGCCACTCCTTCCCCACCTCGCCCACCCGCACGCCGCCCACGCATCACTGGTTCCCCGCCAGATTATGTGGGGGCCACTGATGATGAAGGGCACCTCTCTGAAGACTCTGGCCATGATTACATAGGTCCACCGTCAGGGCAAGATGACCACGATGACGATGAATATATGGACATCGACGACCCTCGACCCACCCGCTTGGCCCGGCTTCGTGCTGCCCGTCTTGCTGCCCGCCGCCCTGGCCGACGCCCTCGCCGCCCTAGGGCGCGCGCCTCCCGAGTTGGCCGTGGGCGTGCTGGGCCACCAGTTGGAGCTCCTCGTCGGCGTAGACAAGACCCATTCTACGTTTTTCAGTGGCAAGACATAGTTGATGGGGATGTATACAACCCTGATGTGCCAGCTTTTGATGAGGCACTGGAGGGTTCAGGCATTACCCCCAATTTTCCTGCAGGCCCCAATGCTCCACCACACGAACTATTTGAGGCATTCTTTGATGAGGAGGTGGTAGGCTATGTTGTCAAAGAGACAAACAAGCAGCACCAATTCCAGGTCCACTTTTTGGGCAAGGTGACCAAGGGCCATATGAGGAAGTGGACCCCAGTGACTCATAAAGAATTCATGGTGTTCCTGGCACTCACCATGCTAATGCCTCATGTCAAGAAGCATAGGTTGCCTGACTATTGGATCACCAATGATCTGATTTCCACCCCTGCCTTCGGGAAATATATGGCTCGCGACCGGTACCTTGATATCCTCGCAGCGCTCCATCTTGTCACCAACACCGACGTCCACCGCCCAGACAAGCTGTGGAAGATTAGGACGTTGTATGAGATGATGCGAGAACGCTTCACCTCCTACTTCAAGCCCTTCCGCAAGGTCGTCATTGACGAGTCTCTTGTGCTGTTCCGGGGAAAACTCAGCTTCCGGCAGTACATCCCCTCAAAAAGACATCGCTTTGGCATAAAATTCTTTGTGCTGTGCGACTGCCAAACTGGCTATGTCCTGGACTTCCTGGTCTACAGCGGGAAGGAAGGGGACATGCTTGTGGACCCCCTCATTGGCTTTGGCGGAGCAGTGGTGCAAGCCATGATGGACCGCTACTTCCATAAGAATCACGTCCTCTACACGGACAACTATTACACGTCCCCCACTCTCTCACAGTACCTGCATGAGCGCAAGACGGGGACTGTAGGCACAGTACGAGGGAAAAGGAAGGGCATGCCACCTTTCCCTCCAAAGACCAAAAAAGGTGATGTCTTCAAGAAGAAGTCGGGGCCCATTCTGGCTATCCACTGGCATGACCAGCGGAAGGTCAACCTCCTGACCACCATCCACAAGGGGGAAATGGTGGAGACTGGCAAGGTGGATCGCCGCACCCAGGCCAGGGTGACCAAGCCCGATGCTGTCCTGGACTACAACATCAACATGAGGCTGGTGGACAAGTCCGACATGCAGATAGGCTTCATTGACTGCCTGCGTACCTCGTGCAGATGGTACAAAAAGTTCTTTCTGCATATGGTGGACATGTCAGTTCTGAATGCCTATAATATATACAGGCTTCGGAATGAGAACCCACCCCTGAAGTTCAATAGCCTGCGGAGGTTCCAAAAGCAGGTGTTGACGGAGCTCCTGGAGAAGTATGCTACGCCACAGAGGGCAGTGGCATATCCTGGGTCCGCCGTTCTCGACCGCTTGCAGTCTGGTCCATACATGCTTAGGCACAAGCTTGGTTTCCTGCCTCAGAATGCAGCAGGAAGAACACAGCAGAAGCGGTGCCATGTCTGCTACCACAGCAGGGTGAGGCCGCACCCAGGTAGAAAGTCAACCACGGAGTGTGTGGCGTGCAAGGTGGCACTCTGTGCTGTAGAGTGCTTCTCTGATTACCACTCCAAGCTGGAGTTCTAATAATCATACTGAAATTGCCAAATAAAATTACAATATGTACACTATAATTATATATAGGCAAAAAGTGGAAGAAAACCAATGTATTATAATAAAAAAGTCAAGTATTATGAGAAAATTGATACCAATACAATTCCACCATAATAATATGTGAAAGTGACACATATGTATATACCAAGTGACATTCATATGATTAGAACCTATAGAAATATATAAATCAGTGAAAAAAGACACAATAAATTGTATATAAAACGTTTACAAATCATATAACTAAGTGAAAGTGACACAAGACCTAAGATTTGATGGCCAAAGTATAATAAACACCTGTGATAACGAATAATCAGTACCTAATACAACAATAACCTACCTCAATTACTAATAAAATGTACGGTATCGAGTGAAAATGAGCATTATCAGTGACAGTGACACTCTCTAAAGCATATTTGTCAAAGTGAAAGTGACACAAGACCTAAGATTTGATGGCCAAAGTATAATAAACACCTGTGATAACGAATAATCAGTGCCTAATACAACAATAACCTACCTCAATTACTAATAAAATGTACGGTATCGAGTGAAAATGAGCATTATCAGTGACAGTGACACTCTCTAAAGCATATTTGTCAAAGTGAAAGTGACACAAGACCTAAGATTTGATGTCCAAAGTATAATAAACACCTGTGATAACGAATAATCAGTGCCTAATACAACAATAACCTACCTCAATTACTAATAAAATGTACGGTATCGAGTGAAAATGAGCATTATCAGTGACAGTGACACTCTCTAAAGCATATTTGTCAAAGTGAAAGTGACACAAGACCTAATATTTGATGGCCATAGTATAATAAACACCTGTGATAACGAATAATCAGTGCCTAATACAACAATAACATACCTCAATTACTAATAAAATGTACGGTATCGAGTGAAAATTACCAATATCAGTGAAAGTGATACCCTAATAAACATATTTTATATAATTGGCCTCAAAATAACTAGAAAATATCAAATAAACATCACATTCTCAATATCAAACACTAAAATCGTCTAAGGGAGATAAATACTTTGGCGCGGCGAGCGGCTAGGTGCGTCGTAGCCCTGGCCGGGCCGACGCTTTCGGACGCGGGAGGAATTTCCCGCATAAAAAAGCACTCGTCTTCCCGCGCTCACCATTATGCAACCAGAGGGGCTAGAGACCTCTAGTCAACGCCATTCGACAGAGGAAGGTTTGTGGAACATTATTCTTTTTTATTCACAACATTACATGCCATATTCATTGATTTACAGAGTAGTTAACATAGGCCAAAGATCGTCAAAACCCCCGGTACAGCAGTACAGTCGCGAGCTACAGCCCCCGGGGCTGGAGGGTTAAGATTGTATCCTTTAAGTTACGTTAATTGACTAGGGTGCTCTCTTGATAGATCCAGATCACAAGTATCTGGTTCTATCCTGGCGACCCTCCAAAGCCAAGCAAAGAGGCAGCAATGTGTGGAAATGGAACAGGCAAAAAGCCATCAGTCAACACAAAGCTGCACTCACTTTAGGACACAACCGAAAAGACAGCACAGGCTACCACAGGACCAGTCGAAGTAGTGTAGGTATAAGCGAACCATACACACATCGATGACAACGACTACAGTTACCCTATCCCAGTCTAGCATTAAATAAAAGGGCAGAAACACTAAATCAATAATGGAGACACACAGAGTTCATAACCTATACTAACTAAGAACCCTCAAAATCTATTCTAAGTACATGTAAATATCTCAGAGGACGGCGCATGCAATACAATGGGCCGGCTATGGAAACCGTATGCAGAACCCAAGGGGACAAGTAATTGAATAAAGATGAGAAGTAATGGAAAGAAGAAGTTCAGAGAGAGAAACAGTTCTAAAGGTGGTGATCGGGGGAGAGAGTAATCAAGGGATGTTAGATGCATGCACGCCAAGCCTGTCCTGAGGAGCACAGCCCCGTGGACCCTCGTGCAGGAGGTTAGTTCCACAGGGTCCCACGAAGGCACGATGGTCGGCCAATCACGAGCCGAGACGTCACAAGACAGCAGGTGTCACGTGACCCAGCACCCGCACCTACAGACGCTCACTACCATCTCGCTCTAAAAAGTCTTTCTCTTCCCACGCTGATACTTTCATCACTACTATTGATATAAAATACAACCCGTTGTCACAGACGAAAACAAAGACCACCATTGGACTGTCTGTGACAATACGAGTACTAGGAAAGAAAGAACAACATTACCTGATAACTGTAGCCCATTTCGATGTCCCTGGCGAGCGCTAGTGGCTATCGAGAGGGGATTCTGCCAACGCTGGTAGGCGTCACAACAAGGACGGACAAACACTACAAACACTGGAGGGGCAGGACAGAATGGTAGAGAGAGACACACAGGACAAACACATACATACATTATTTACATAAAGCGAGCAGAACAAAACACAAGCTGGATAATGGAAGAGAAAGGGGGGGTATCGACGGTAGGGATAACACGAGGATGATGGGAATAATAAAGGACAACAAAATATGTGATATGTAAAAGAACAATGCAAAAAAACAGGTTGCACGGAAGGAAATACACACCAATACAAATGTTAACATATAGTTCAACAATACACACCAATACAAATGTTAACATATAGTTCAACAATACACACCAATACAAATGTTAACATATAGTTCAACAATACACACCAATACAAATGTTAACATATAGTTCAACAATACACACCAGTACAAATGTTAACATATACTTCAACAATAAGCTCATGAACATAGGTTTGTGCCACTTAGTAATCGTATAATTTCAAACGGTTTTGTACAAATAAAATAAAATAAAGTGTGTTTATCTATTCATCCATCAATACATACTGTATATACATACACACATACATACTGTATACACAAACATACATACATACATTAATACATATATAGCTACATAGCATACATACGTTCTTGCAATCACATTCTAATCAAAATATATAGCAATCACATAATTATGTACACAATGGATGTATATGTACTGGCATACAGTATAATAATGTAGTACTTACATCTATAACAATAGGTTTGTATACATACAGTATAGTTCCTAAAACAAACGGGGATGCATACATACTGTAGGTGCATACATATATACATAGACACACATACACATACCTAAAGAAAAGAGAGGGGCAGAATAGAAGACCAAGGCTAAAATGGTAAACCATCAAAGGATGGTGGTGATATGTGGCCTTGTCAACACAACGGGGACCAACGGATTTAAAGATCTGTCACACCACTATTTTCTGCGACAGTATGTTGACATTCTTTCTGACAACATTTTATGTATATATTTTTAAGAGAGCATTATAATAAAGATTATCAATATTATTCGAGAATATAAGAGAGTAACGACCAAAACATATTGTTGTTAATTACTCTGGTGAAGGAAGACGTTTAATTATGTTATTTGGCTCTTCTAAACCCTAGTGAAAATACAGTAAAATAATACAATAAAAAATATCTGAGTATTTGACGAAAATACATTTCGCTGATCATATAATCTTAATACAAATCGCTAACAAAATATATTAACAACACAAACATCAGTGTCCACTATAACCTCAAATGGCTATATTGTATTATATTGGATGTAGGTGGGTAGATACACACCACAACGCTGTACAGAGGCTTGGGTCATAAATCAGTAGGGAGGGTGATATGGTGGCATGCTATAGGTCCATATGTTGACTGTGGGCTAGGGTCGGAAGGAGGAATTAGTTTTCAGATGATTGAAGATAAAGAGAGATGTGTGAACTGGAAATGTCACGAGGTTAAGGGCAAGAACAAGACAGAATGATATATGTTGTAGTTGGGCGGAAAGAAGACCAAAAGGAAGAGGAACAGAACAGAAGCAGTGAGTACTTAAAAAAGCAGCGAGTACTTTAGAAGTAAAAAAACAAAAACAAAAAGATGGACACGGGATAACAAGGGAGGGTGGATGTAGGAGGAAGCAAGCAAGGGAGAGCGGAGAGATAGGAACCGGGAAAGAGAGATGAAAAAAGGAAGGCAAGAGAGGGTGGAAAGAGCAATATCATTAATGATTAGATTGAAGGAAAGATGGTGGACACTTCTTGAAGGTGAATTAATCGGAATGAGTCAGATATAAAAATAGGAATGTGTGTCTGTGTGTGTAGGAGAGAGAGAGAGAGAGAGAGAGAGAGAGAGAGAGAGAGAGAGAGAGAGAGAGAGAAAGAGAAAGAGAAAGAGAAAGAGAGAGAGAGAGAGAGAGAAAGAGAGAAAGAAAGAAAGAAAGAAAGAAAGAAAGAAAGAGAGAGAGAGAGAGAGAGAGAGAGAGAGAGAGAGAATGTTGGTGGGTACTTAGTGTGACTATAGTCTATTCACTATATGGAGTCTATAAACTGTGACTTTAGAGCCTCTGGTAACTCAAAGAGGGCTAGAGAAAACAGGGTTTGCATCCCCACACTTACTGTATGTACTTGTTGATTATTTAATACGATAGCTATTTCAGTTTCATTGTTCAAAGACCATTTGAGTCATAACGAATAGACCTTTGCTATTGCAAACTGTACAGGATAAAATCAAAACTAAATTATATATCCCTAATGTTTTATGGCAGGGCAGAGCTAAACACAGTATATTCCTACCATGTGCACTCTGTATGAACTTGACTAACTGTTCTTGCTTTATGGCAGGGCAGAGCTAAACACAGTACATTCCTACCATGTGCACTCTGTATGAACTTGACTAACTGTTCTTGCTTTATGGCAGGGCAGAGCTAAACACAGTACATTCCCACCATGTTCACTCTGTATGAACTTGACGAACTGTTCTTGCTTTATGGCAGGGCAGAGCTAAACACAGTACATTCCTGTCATGTGCACTCTGTATGAACTTGACTAACTGTTCTTGCTTTATGGCAGGGCAGAGCTAAACACAGTACATTCCTGCCATGCACACTCTGTATGAACTTGACTAACTGTTCTTGCTTTATGGCAGGGCAGAGCTAAACACAGTACATTCCTACCATGTGCACTCTGTATGAACTTGAGTAACTGTTCTTGCTTTCATTGGCACGATGTTGTCACTTATAATTGTTAGGTTTGTTTTTATAATGCAAAACGATTCCAGAGTTTTAAATGTTTGTCTTGTGCTACAAAACCTTTACTGGAATGAGACTAACTCGTTATGACAACTTCTGTGAAAAAATATGACACATTTGTGTAGCTTGTAATGGCTACACACACACACACACACACACACACACACACACACACACACACACACACACACAATACCTATTCGCACGCGAGTATACACAATTACCCATCTGACACACAATGAATCTCCCCCTAACTACCTATTCTCTCTCTCTCTCTCTCTCTCTCTTTCTCTCTATCTCTCTCTCTCTCTCTCTCTAAGGATCACTGATTATTGTAATAGCGGTAGAATAGTGAGATAGATGCTACATTGCAGCGAAGTGAGAGAGACTTCAGATAATTGGTGAGTGGATGTGAGTCAACTCACCAATTATCTGCAGTCTCTTACTTAATTACTTTTGGTTAAGAGTCAACAGTTGTATTCAGCTTAGGAAGAATCTCTCACGTAGCCTTATTTAACATATATGTCATCTTTGTTGTTGTTGTTGTTGTTGTTCCCTAAGCTGCCTGGCCGAACAGCCCCGAGTCCCTGAGGAAGGCCATGGCCACTATCGGGCTTTCCCACAGAGCTCTCATTGAGAGTAGATTGCGTTGTTGGCGTAAGTGGTTGTGTGAAATGCAGTCTTCTATGATGTGTTTAATGGTATGGGGTGCTGTGTTACATCCCGGGCAGGCGTCGACAACGTAGTCATCCAGTCTCTTCTGATAGCTCAGGAGAGCTGGATGGTGTCCGCATCTCAGCCTGGCCAGGTGGACTCTGTCCTCGCGAGGAAGGGAGGATTCGGAAGGATGGATTTCGGGAGGTCGTGCATGAAGCTGCATGTTGTCTGTGAGTGAGTGGATGGATCGGTGAGAGATATGAGTATGGATGTGCTTCTGGAAGTTGGTTCGGGGTGGGCAGGGAGGGAGAGAGGACAATAATTGTGTGTGATACTGTGTGCTGGGTGTTGTTTTAATATTTCTTGGTGTCTGTGGGTGTGTTGCCATGTAGTTTAGTGGGTTGTCTTGGTTCGTGGAGGCTGCTGCCAGGAATTGAGTGCCTCTCATGTCCAGATGGTCTTTGACTTTGAGGATTTTGGTTTCTTGATGTAGGTGATCTGTGGGTGCAGTAGCTGTGCAGCCTGTAATGATCTTCAGGGCTTTGTTTTGAATAGTCTGTAAGGTCTTATGATGTGTTTCAGCTAGGTTAGAAGCCCAGGCTGGGCTTGTGTATTCCATCACTGATCTTATGTATTGTTTATATACTGTGGCGGTGGTTTCTTTGTTGTGTCCGAATTTTGTGTGAGCAAGTTAGTGACCTGAGGGCGTTAAGTCTGTGTGTCAGTTTCTTTTTAATGTTTGTGGTGTGCTGTTTGAATGTCATATGAGTATCATATGTTACTCCTAGGATTTTGGGTGTGTGTGTATGTGTTAGGGGTGTGTTGTTTATGGTGAGTTGAGGGATGTATTCGTGTTCTCCTGTCCAGCTTGTGAGCAGGGTTGCGGTGGATTTGGCTGGGGCTAGATTAAGTCTGTTTGTAGTGCACCAGCCATGTAGTGTGTTGAGATAGGGTTCAAGGAGATCTGTTGCTCTTTTTGGGTCATGGTGTGTGCATGTGAGTGTTATGTCGTCTGCATAGGAGGCTAAGTTTATTAATTGGGGCGTATTGAGTGTAGTTATATCGTGCATGTACAGATTGAAGAGTGCAGGCGATAGGACGGATCCTTGTGGGACTCCGTTTGGAAAGTTTCTGATTTTAGATGACTGACCGGCAAAAGATACGTGTGCACATCTGCCTGCTAGGAAGTTGGCCAGCCACCTTTTTGTGTTGTTGTGCATGTTTGTGTTGTAGATTTTGTTTGTTAGGTTGTGGCGGGGGATGGCATCGAAGGCTTTACTAATGTCGAGTGTGGCTAATAGTGATCTGTGTGGTGGTCTAGCTGAGTTGATGCCGTCAAAAGCTCTTTGTGTAAGGTCTGTGAGAAGAGTGTTTGTGGAGTGCGGTGGCCTAAAGCCATGTTGTGTTGGAGCTAGGGGTAGGTCAGGTGTAATTAGTTGTAATACTAGGCGTTCCATGACTTTGGAGGGGGAGCAAAGGAGTGTGATGGGGCGGCGCGAGGAGGGTAGCGTGGGGTCTTTGTTGGGTTTGGGGAATGTGATGATGATACCATGCTTCCAAATGTCTGGTATTGTGTTGTGTGAATAGCTGTAGTTTGATATGTTAGTGAGTGCTTGTATGCCTTGTGGTCCCAGGTGTCTGAGGTGTATGTTGCTTATGTTGTCTAGGCCACAGGCGGGTGAGTGCTTGAGATTGTTGATGATATGCTTTGTCTGGTGATTGGTGAAGGGTGTATAGTCAGGGTCTGTGGGGAATTGTCTCTTACGTCGGATGACACGTCGGTCGTCTTTGTGAGGTTTTAGGTGGCTGACATGTGAGAAGTGATTGATGAGAGTGTTTGCTTGTTGTTTACATGAAGGAGTAGAGTCTGTTGTTGTGATTGCAGCATGTGATTGTGTTGTGTTGCTGTTGGAAAGTGTGATGCTGTTTAGTATTTTGTAGAGTTTTTTGGGGTTTGTTTTGTGATCAAGTGTTTGTAGGAAATTATTCCAATTTAGTTTTTGTTGTTCTTGTATTTTGTTGTTAGTTTGGGTGTTGAGTGCTTTGAATTTGTTGTGTGATGTCTTGTGTGTGGGGTGCTGGGGAGTGTTTCAGTATGTCGCGTTGTCTGATGAGGTTTTGAATTTCTGGTGTGAAGTTGGGGTTGTGTCTTTTTCTGTTACCTCTTGGAATGTGTTTCTTGTCAGCGTTTTGGATAGTTTTATTGAGTATGTGTACAGCATTGTTGATGTTAGTGATGGGTGTACTGTTTAGAGTTGTGAAGTGTTGTTCTGTCTCATTTGTGAATGCTTCCCAGTTAGCTCTTTTAAAATTGGTGTATGTGTGTTTGTGGCAAGCTGGGGTGAGTCTGGTTTTGGTGGTGATAATGATTGGGAGGTGGTCGGAGCCTAAGGTTCTGACCACCCTCCAGGATGTTGTGGGGGCGAGTTCTGGGGAGCAAAAGGTGATGTCTGGAGATGATGGGTTATAGAGGGCTTGGTGAGGAATATGGGTATGTTGATGGATGTCGTTAAGGATGATGAGGTTATCGGTTTGGTTTTGTAGTACCAGCCCTCTGTCTGTGTCAGGGTTGTCGACAAACCAGGCCGACGTCTTGGCGTTGAAGTCACCACCCAGGATGATGTGTGGGGTGTGTGGGGTGTTTGTGATGTGTTGTAAGTGTGGTCTGTATTCATTTGGTACTGTAGGGGATGTTTGGGGAGGGATGTATGTATTTATGATGGTTATGTTGGAGTTGTTGCCAGTGCGTAATTTAATTGATTGTATTTCTGTTGTGTTATCATTTGGGGGGAGGAGGGATTTGGTTTGTACACTGGTTACTATGTATGATATTTCTTTGTGTACCAGGGAGATGAGTCCACCGCCCCCGCCGACAGCCCGGTCTTGTCTGATGGTGGTGAAATTATGAAATGTGGGTGTTTTTTGTGTTGTGCGGAGTTTTGTTTCTTGTAAGATGGCAATGTGTATGTTGTGTTGTCTAATGAAGTGTGAGAGTTCGTGTTTCTTTGTGTTGATGCCATCTATGTTCAATTGAAGAATGTTTAGACAAAATTCTTAGCCAAGTACGAGCAATCCAGCAAAGACTGAAAACAAAACAACGAAGAAAGAGGAAGCCAGATGATATGGCACGATCAGTGGGAAATAGCATGAGGATTGGTAAAGTGGCACAGGCAGTCAGAATGGTCACTGGGGAAGCCTCAAGTGGGGTGCACGAAGTGAATCGACGCTTCTTGGACCAGCTGAAGGAGAAACACCCAGAAGCAAAACCAGCAAGTGATGAGGCCAAACTGGACGGGGAATATGTTCCTCCAGACCCGGTGATATATAAGAATATGACTGGAGACCTCATATGGAGAAAGGCACTGAAAACACAGGGAGGAGCAGGTCCATCAGGAGTAGATGCTAAGACTTGGAGGATCTTCCTAAGTCAAAACAAGTTTGGTTCAGCCGCGGGTGACCTTTGTGAAGCAATAGCAATGCTGGCAAAGAAACTTGCATCATCACCATGCGGGAATATAGAAGCTCTGACAGCATGTCGCCTGATACCTTTAAATAAGAATCCAGGAGTTAGACCAGTAGGCGTTGGGGAAGTTCTTAGAAGGATTATAGGAAAAGCAATCATGTCTGTATTTGGAAAAGATGTACAAAGAGCAGTGGGCAACTTACAAGTATGTGCAGGACAGCAAGCCGGAGGAGAAGCAGCAATACATGCAATGGGGAAGGTGTATCATGAGGAAGATTGTGAAGCGGTACTGCTAGTGGATGCAACAAATGCCTTTAACACCATTAATAGGGAGGCAGCTATTCACAACATCAAGATCAAATGCCCGAGCATCGCAAAGTACGTAGAAAATACTTATAAGGAGCCAGCTAACCTGTATATAGTTGGAAGCACAAAGAAGGAAGAAATGAAAATTCTCAAATCAAATGAAGGAACAACGCAAGGAGATCCAGTGGCAATGGCAATGTACGCACTGGCACTATCAATTCTGCAGCAGAAAATAAAACATGAGGTAACCCGAGTGAAACAAGTGGCGTATGCAGATGACCTCACAGGTGCAGGAAAAATAGGGGATCTCAAAGAATGGTGGCGGAGAGTACAATCGGTAGGCGAAGTCATTGGGTACCATCCGAATGCTAGTAAATCTGTACTAATAGTGAAAGAAAACAAGTATGAAGAAGCGGTGCGGACTTTTGATGGGACAGGAGTGAAGATTACAAAGGAGGGTCAACGCCATTTGGGAGCAGTAATAGGCACAGAAGAATGCAAGAGAGACTATGTGCGAAAAAAGGTAGCGGAGTGGGTAAAGGAAGTGAAAACCCTGGCAGACATTGCGAAATCTGAACCACATGCTGCATATACTGCCTTCACATATGGTGTTAAGCACAGATGGACCTTTCTTATGAGAACAGTGCCTGGCATTAGACAGATGCTCCAACCGCTTGAAGAAGCAATCAGAGGAACATTCATACCGGCCTTAACAGAGATGGAAGGCGTCACGCAAGAGCTAAGAGATCTATTAGCTCTTCCGCCAAGGTTCGGAGGTATGGGGATCATAAACCAGTGGAGGTGGCACTACATGAGTACCAAAATTCCCTTAAACTTACTAAGTCTCTGACAGAAAAAAATACGGGAGCAAAATGAAAATGATGAGGTGGACGAAGAGGAACAACAAAATGCAAGACAGGAAATTACAAAGAGCAGAGAAGAGAGACAGAAACATAACCTAGAACAAATTAAGACCAGATGTAGAGAAGAACTGAAAATGAGAGTTGAGATGGCACAAGACACGGGGGCTTCAAATTGGCTCACATCATTACCAATAAAGGAGAAAGGCTTCAGCTTAAATAAACAAGAATTCAATGATGCCATAGCCTTGAGGTATGGGTGGCCAGTTTCGAACCTGCCGCTGAAATGTGCATGTGGTGAAATAAACAACTCAGACCACTGTATGACTTGTAAGAAAGGAGGATTCATCTGTATCCGGCATGATGAAGTACGAGACATCACTGCACAAATGCTGGACGAGGTGTGCCATGATGTCAGAATCGAACCGGAACTTCTGCCTATGGACGGACAGCGCTTGGCCCACAATACTGCAAATACTTCAAATGAAGCAAGAGTGGACGTAAGAGCTCGAGGTTTTTGGACGAGGGGAGAACGGGCTTTTTTCGACATCAGAATCTTCAACCCAAGAGCACAAACATATCGTGAGCGAGGACACAAGGCGGCATACTTGAGAAACGAAAGTGAGAAAAAACGCGCTTATGAAGAAAGAATTTTGAACAGGGATCAAGGAAGCTTTACTCCTCTGGTCTTCTCATCGTCGGGAGGTATGGGACCTTCTGCAAGTGTCTTCTATGCCAGATTAGCTGAACAAATATCGGAGAAAAAGCGCCAGCATAGAAGCCAAGTCATAACTTGGATGAGATGCCGGCTCTCTTTCTCTCTTCTCAGGTCTGCACTCCTATGTCTCAGGGGTACAAGGTCCTCCCCGCTACAGAGGACAAGAGTGAGAGACTTGGACTTTGAAATGGTCGTGGCGGAGGGACAAATTGGGGAACAACTAGGTTGATTGTAGGGAGGTACTGGTACAATAAGATAAACTACAATGTAACTAGAATAAGATAGATTGTACACCACTTTGTAACTGTCGCCTTAATAACAAAAAATGAAGAATGTTAATGTTATGTGCACGATGTATGTTGGGTGCTGCTGCACGAGGTGAGGGTGAGGTGGGGGGGGGGGGGGGGGGGGGAATTGGGAGCAGGAGATGGGGGTTGGAATGGATTAGGATGGGGTGTGGTGTGTTGAGTAGAGGATGTGGATGGTATGGAAAGGTTAGGTGGACGGGTTTTAGGGGGGGGGAGTGGATGATATGGGAAGGCTAGGTGGGTGAACGGGTTTTAGGCGAGGGATTTGACTGGGAGAGGGAGGGGCATGAGCAACAGATCCAGGTGTGCCTGTAGTGTTTCTTGGAGGCAAGTGTTGTACAGGTGAAGTGGGTCCAGTTCCTGCATGAATTGCAGAAAACTGAACCCTTAGTGTGGTGACTCGAAGTGATGGGTTTTGAGCAAGTTGGACATATGTATGTGTATGTGGGTCCTGGGAAATTCCCGGCGCGACCGAAGCCGCTCCATGGACCCGTGCCCCCAGGGAAGGGGCAGGAGATGGTTGTGACGGTTTGGCTCCCGAAACTGCTCCCCGCGGCCGGCATCCGGTTATCCTCCACTGGTCGTTGATCTTGTCTCCGGCCGTGGAGGGTCGGCACTCGGCAGCCATCCGCGGTTGGCAGCTCCGGGAGGTGGTCCCACGGCGTAGACGCCACCACATCAGGACCTGTCATCTTTGTGTGAACTAATACCATGCAATTGTATTTACCTTAGATATATTCATTCAAAACAGAACAAAACATTATTGAGAAGCTGGAACAAATCACTGCATTCGAAATGCCCAGCTAAGTTAATTTGAATGTGCATGATAAAGCAACCCAGAGTGCGAGTCAAAAATATAAATATACGGTATACATTCATTTAATGTTTTTCTTTTCGTTATAAATGGTCTTAATAACCGTATTCTTATAGTCACATGTGTTAAGCCGGTATTACCAAGGTGAAGTAGATGACAGGGACAGTAGTGACGCGAATAGGTAAACAAGGAAGGAAGTTAGTGTATCATTAGGAGAGGATGTAAGTGAGTTTGGCAGACCAGTAGGTAGAGATATATAAAGATAGGTCAGGATGTAGATTATAAAGGAAGTTAGTGTATCATTAGGAGAGGATGTAAGTGAGTTTGGCAGACCAGTAGGTAGAGATATATAAAGATAGGTCAGGATGTAGATTATAAAGGAAGTTAGTGTATCATTAGGAGAGGATGTAAGTGAGTTTGGCAGACCAGTAGGTAGAGATATATAAAGATAGGTCAGGATGTAGATTATAAAGGAAGTTAGTGTATCATTAGGAGAGGATGTAAGTGAGTTTGGCAGACCAGTAGGTAGAGATATATAAAGATAGGTCAGGATGTAGATTATAAAGGAAGTTAGTGTATCATTAGGAGAGGATGTAAGTGAGTTTGGCAGACCAGTAGGTAGAGATATATAAAGATAGGTCAGGATGTAGATTATAAAGGGAGTTAGTGTATCATTAAGAGAGGATGTAAGTGAGTTTGGCAGACCAGTAGGTAGAGATATATAAAGATAGGTCAGGATGTAGATTATAAAGGGAGTTAGTGTATCATTAGGAGAGGATGTAAGTGAGTTTGGCAGACCAGTAGGTAGAGATATATAAAGATAGGTCAGGATGTAGATTATAAAGGAAGTTAGTGTATCATTAGGAGAGGATGTAAGTGAGTTTGGCAGACCAGTAGGTAGAGATATATAAAGATAGGTCAGGATGTAGATTATAAAGGAAGTTAGTGTATCATTAGGAGAGGATGTAAGTGAGTTTGGCAGACCAGTAGGTAGAGATATATAAAGATAGGTCAGGATGTAGATTATCATTAGGAGAGGATGTAAGTGAGTTTGGCAGACCAGTAGGTAGAGATATATAAAGATAGGTCAGGATGTAGATTATAAAGGAAGTTAGTGTATCATTAGGAGAGGATGTAAGTGAGTTTGGCAGACCAGTAGGTAGAGATATATAAAGATAGGTCAGGATGTAGATTCTAAAGGGAGTTAGAGTATCATTAGGAGAGGATGTAAGTGAGTTTGGCAGACCAGTAGGTAGAGATATATAAAGATAGGTCAGGATGTAGATTATAAAGGGAGTTAGTAAAAAGGTTGGAAGGAAGGAAGTAGATGACAGGCGATGTAGGTGAGTAGATTGAGAAGTAAGGAAGTAACTTAAGAACATATATTCAGCAGTTCACTAGGTTGGTGATTAGATGAGTGGGTAAGTAGGTATATGTAAGAAGGCAGGTGGTGAGGTGAGTAGGGAAGTAGGTGAGCACGTAAGTAGGTAGGTTAGTACGTGGGTGAGTACTTATAAGTAGGTCAATGATTAAGGCAGTAGAGTAGGTAGTGGGACGATGATAGTTAATAGAATAAGACAGTTGTAAAGAGAATAAATAGTTAAGCCCACGTTCAGGTAAATATATGTATAACTGAATCGGCAATAAACAATATAAATAAACAATATAATGATTACAGCATTATGGGTTGAACCAGGTACAAACCAGAATATGCAAGTACGAAAGTGAATCCAACTACATACTTACAATTACACATACAAACAGACATGGAGAGAGAGAAGGAGAGGGGGGGGGGGGGGCTGCACAGGTATGCAATATTGTGGAGGTGACTGTCAAGACCAGACGTGAGAATATTCAGGCAAATATTTACATCTGTCAGACAGTGTTACAGTAGGGGAGGGGGATGTGGAGGTTGAGGACTATAAGAGGGAATAACAATAGGAGGATTACAAAGAAAACAAACAAGAAACAGAGCAGGGAGTTGGCAGGAATGAGGGGGAGAGGGGAATGGTAGAACAACTTTGAGAGAATGAGACAATCTGATAACTATAATTTGAGTTATTGAGCTTGATTTAACTTGTGAAAAACGTGTATAAGATAAAAGGTTAGTTGATAACAAGGTGTCTCCTAAGCTAAGTAAAATCGTCTGTAAAAAAGCTACAATAAAACAATATTGGAATCCTCAGACTGATAGGCTTAGTCAAGCTAAATGCATTTAATACACCTTTACAGAGGGGTAGGGAGAAGGAGAATAGAGGAGGAATGAAACAGTGCCAAACCTCAGACACTTAATAGAGGAGGAATGAAACAGTGCCAAACCTCAGACACTTAATAGAGGAGGAATGAAACAGTGCCAAACCTCAGACACTTAATAGAGGAGGAATGAAACAGTGCCAAACCTCAGACACTTAATAGAGGAGGAATGAAACAGTGCCAAACCTCAGACACTTAATAGAGGAGGAATGAAACAGTGCCAAACCTCAGACACTTAATTTATTATTCTTCCAATGTCTTTCTTGACCCACCATCATACTCATTTTAATTACATTACTGTTTCTATTCCTCAGTATTTGGCTTCTTGCATTATTTCTTCTGAATTGACTTATTCATCTCTCCCTCATCTAATTTCTTCCCGATTTCAAATGTTTCACCTTTTACTCACTTTACCATATAATTTCACCCTAGCTTATATATTCTTATCTGTTGTGTGACGTTGACCACTCCGTTAGAACCGCATGGCTTGTCCTACAGTGACTCGCTAGGATCGCCAGGGCAGTGGATGGGGCTACAGTTTATGTATTAGAGTGTGCTTTATTTCATATGAAAGCTCGTGTCATGGGCAGTCCAGAAAGGCTCTTTGTTTTCGCCCATGTCAAGGCTTTATATATTTAATTGTAAAGTATATGTTTTGTCATTAACTAGTAATGATAGGATCTGGGAGAGAGAGAGGGAGTAGAACAGAGTGAGAGGGGGCGCGCAGTGTTTTTTGTCCCGCTCGATGACGTCACGGCTGGCTGCTTCGCGGGGGTTGGTGGAGAGAGGGCCTTACCATGCTGCGAGCTCTGGGAGTGGTCGGTCGACTCGTAACCGTTAGTTTCCCACGCGGCTCGAGCTAGTGCGAGTATATATACTGGTTCCTCGCCACTCTCTCCCTCAGATCTGGTTTCTAGAACGCATCCATCTTTATCCCTTGCAACCTGTCCCCGCTCTTACCTGAGAATCTTTTCCTCTGCCTATCTCTCTCATTTTCCATATCTTTCACCACCTTTATTAACATTATATCCCCTCTGGTTAACTCTGCAAAATCAGCTTCATGCTGGCCAGTTGTATTGTGTGTTAAGGTCTGATATAACCTGTGTATGTTAGTTGTTAAGATAAGTGGATCACGAAGCATTGGTTGGCTTTCTAATTGCTGCTTCCTATAATTATTAGTGTTCTGCTGGATTAGATAATGCTAGACTGGGAGTCTGATATAATAGGTATTGTTTCCTATGAGTGCTGGCTTTAGTTAAAAGCGGCACGACATACCTGAGAACTGGAGTTGATTGAGTAAATCCTAGTCTGTGTGCCATTGAGAGTAGAGCATGCACGAATGAGGGCTTTTTGCCTATACCATTCTGCACTGTTCTAGTCTCGATTGTTTGTCTTTGAGGTACGCCAGGAGAACGCTTAATACTTCGGTATTAAGGTTTCTCAAGAGAGCTACCCTTCATTATAACGTAATATTTGACACACAGACTTGAGATTTGCACTAGGCTATGCAGCATGCCATGCGCACCAGTATCTCGTATCATTGACTCTAGCTAGACTTTATTAATCATAGTAGACATTAAGTATATTAACCTAATTACTCTTTTTATGCATACCCATTTATTATTACACAAGCATTTCGCAGCCTAGTTTGATGTATTGAGACACAAACGACTTAGGCTCTTTTTGTTGATAGGAATACTGTATTGTGGCGATTATTATTAGTGTTGTAGTGTTTAGGATATTCTTGGCTCCGACGGCATTATATATTCTGCCTTTTTGTGTGCATAGCCTGCACGAGCATTGTTCCACTGCCTGCCTTTTTGGGTTCCATTTCCGATACGAGCATCTTTACAGCATCTAACATTTAAAGAAGATTCCTTGTTAGTGTTGAAGGACTTTAGTGCACTTTCTTTCATGCAGGAGTGCCTGACATTTATTGATTAAAGTAACGTAAGCTGTGACTTCTCTTACCACCTTACTTTGCATACCATAACCAAGCACCTTCGGTTATAGGTAGTAATAGGCTGTTTTCACATAACATTAAGCCTAGAGTAGACGCACATTTATTGAGAGTTTGATAGCCTATTATTGCATATAGAACTCTGTAGAGTATTTGTGTTCTTTGTTCACTGGGAATATACTTCAGAGGTTGGAGCTAGCGCTTTCCGTTGTAACATTTATGCCATTACTAGTCCAATGAATAAGAGCCCTGATATATTTGAACCCCAGTCGTAACAGTTGGCATCATTTGTATTATTGTTATCGAGCAGGGCAATACCCAGGGGAGGCCTCATAGGAATGTGATAAGGAGTTCACGTAAATCATGTGTCATATGTCTGGCTTCTCTAACGGTTTCTATTTGTGTCTCACCTGTATAGAGAGTAATCCCGGTAGCTCTGACAGACACCACCTCCTCCGATTAATAGCAGTATACTAAACAAGCACACCACTCTTGATAAAAATATAATTTGAAAAGTAAACAGAATGAAAATAAACACCATGTGAGGAGGAGCACTTTATTGACAACGTTTCGCATATAGCCTGATGAAGCTATATGCGAAACGTTGTCAATAAAGTGCTCTTCCTCACATGAAGTTTATTTTACACCACTCTTGTTTTCCCAATGCACAAACAAAGATGGTTTACTTTGGCTCTCACTCACTTAACTTCGGGAGACCCACTTGTTGCAGGCAGCTTTATCTTTTGCTCCTTCATACACGTATAATAAACTATTTATAATCTCTCTCCAGTGTCTTTCTTTCTCTAATATAATGTGTTCTTCCTAGGTATAAATGCTCTCTCTCTCTCTCTCTCTCTCTCTCTCTCTCTCTCTCTCTCTCTCTCTCTCTCTCTCTCTCTCACTCTCTCACTCTGGCAGTAACACTTTGGTGTTTCGCAAATATATATATATATATATATATATATATATATATATATATATATATATATATATATATATATATATATTCTCCTACGTCTAAACTTATTATAACACTCTTCTCAACTTACTTTCATGTTCTGTTCTCTGTCATGTGTTCCCTTTTTCATTCCCCTTTTGCGTTATTTCACATTAATATGCTTTTAGTCTGACCATTTTTACCACAAGGTTATTTAGTTTAATTTTCGTTCAATAATTACCTAGGTTTGTATACAACATTCTATTGCAATTTGTGTTTAATTCCATTAATACAAGTCACAATATTGTTGTTCTCACCGTAGTGTTGCCTTTGTATTCATGTATTATAATGCTTTCTATTTGTTACTGTTTAATAATATTTGTCTGTGTTTTGTCAAACTAAATTTAGTATTTAATATATGGGACATTATAAACTGAAAAAAGACTTGTGTTCGATTTGCAAAACAGTAGACATATATACATATACTGTAGATATACTACTAGATGGACATACATAGATAGATATATATGTAGAGAGAATATAGGTCAAAAATAATTCTAAAACAACTATATAAACCCCAAAACCTTCAACGATCAAAGACATCCAGACAATATAAACGATTTAAAATATACAGACACAAACAGAAACAAATATATACAGACTTTGGCAGACAGACCTGTATGATAGAGAAGGATGATTGAATACACTTAAACAGACTGCCTTATCATTGGACTACATACTCTCAAATACGTTTGAATTGCACGAACACACACGCATAAGCACAATCCGTCACTTGATAGATCCCCAACAGTTTGGCAACGTAAAAACCTCCTCCACCACTCACTGTCTTATTAGCTTCCTAGATTATATTTACACAAATCTTGAGAAGAGAAAAACTTCCCTCGCCCTTGCCTTTATTGACTTCAGGAAAGCATTTGACCTTGTTGACCACACCATCATCATCAACAAAGCCATAAAGTTGGGGCTACATCCTACCCTGGTTGCGTGGTTGACCGACTTCCTTAGTGACAGACGACAAGCAGTGCGATACCAAGGCTTCATCTCCACCTTCCTAGACATCACATGTGGAGTCCCACAGGGCACAAAGATGGGGCCTCTATTGTTCCTCATCTTGATTAATGATGCCCTAAAGGACACCCCATTCCACTGGAAGTACGTGGACGACTCGACAGTCGGCATTACTGTCGATAACACCTCCCCTAACTATGACCCCCTACAAGACATCCTCGACCGTCTTCAAGCCTGGACCACAGACAATCATGTGACTATCAATCATGACAAGACAGTGGTCATGCACATCAACACTTCCGTTACCGACCTTTCTCCACCCACTGTCACAATTGGTCCTCATCCCCTTCAGCTTGTTGAGTCCACCAAACTCCTCGGAATCACTGTGGACAACAAACTGAACTGGAAGAAACATGTAACTACCACAGTCAGGACCGCCACTTACAAGTTGTTTATGCTAAGGCGGTTGAGATCCCTGGGGGCGCCGGAGAATGAGCTGAAGAGTATATATAACACCTTCATACTCCCTAAGCTCACCTACGCCTCTCCCGCCTGGTCCTCTTCTCTAACCCTAACACAACAACGTCAACTGGAGAGAGTTCAGAGGAGGGCATGCAGGATCATCCTGGGTGGCACATATCCAGGGTACGAGGAAGCTCTCACCACCCTTAGCATACCTGCACTCTCAACCCACCACTACAACACACTCAAACAGTTTGCATCTAAGCTGCTTGTTCACCCACGACACAGAAACTTACTTCCACCAGACGCCCCTAGACCTACACGTGCAGCTCGTCATTTCAACACACTCCAACCAATAAGAGCAAGAACTGACAGATATAAAAATAGCCCTATCCCAACCATTGTTAATATTATTAATAATGTGTAATAACGGCCTGTCACACCATATATACGCGCCCACCTTTAATAATATATGCATAAGTGTGTGTGCGTGTGTGTATTAGAATATAATTATGTATGTATTTGCTTGAGTTTGTTTATGTATATGTGTATATTAGGGTGGTCCTTAACTATACATGATTTTTTTTTTTTTTAAATGTTAAGCTCTCACCCTGCCAAAGTGTTCCATTGGTCCCAAATACACCCCAGCCAAAAAAGAAATGAAATCCATTAACATTTAGGGGTTTCCCAGGGGGGTCAAAGATTCCCCCCTTGTGCATATACCGGGCAATATACAGAAATGTACAATAAATGTCGGGAATCACTACAGCTAGCATTCCAGGTCCCCCCACGAAAAGTTTGTGGGTATTAGCTGCTCTAAGGCAGGGGTATCATGGTCGCTAGCCACTCATTGTTGCCTGGTCGCTGTCAGGGTAGATTTCTTGGAGTCTGGAAACATCTTTCGGTGTTCTCCGACAACTTGAAGAAGGAACTGGAGTTGCTCTTCCCCTTTCGTTAGCAATCCGCTAAAGTCCTGGACGAGAGCCACTCCACGTTCGGCATGGTCATTGACGACCTTCAGTGCTCCGACGATGGCCTTTGCTGTCTTGAAGTCCTCAAGATCTTCCCAAGATGCTGGGTTTGCCTCCAAGAAACTTGTCGAAAGACCCAGGCGAGTGAAGAGGAGCAAGGAGTTCATGGAGGCGAAGTCGTCCAGAGTCTTATTTCGGATTTCTTGCAGATCGACGACTGCTCTCTTGGGTGGATTTTCAAGCCCTTCTTCTTCGCTCATCTTCTGTACAATCCTTCTCTTCACATCAAGCGGAACGGTGGCATCAAAAACAGAGAGTCCGATCAGTTCCTCTGAGAGGTACCAAAGATGAGATGCCAGTTTCTTGCTGGCGGCCTTAGACACTTGGCTGTCACACTCTTCAAATGCAGTAAGTTGTTGCAATAGTGCCAAGTCAGAAGCAGGAGCTGAAACTCCATCTGTTGCAGTTGTCCATGCCTTCAGATAGAATTTGACGATGAACACAAGGACTCTTTCCAAGCCATGTGATTCTTTTTTTGACAATTTGAATTGGCCAGAGAACATCCACACTTTCAAAGAGTAGATTACTTTTGACATCCATCTTGCATGATGCATTGGTCCTGGAGACTTGAAAGATATTCCTCCTTCTGGAATACCACCCAAAAAAATGACACACAGCTCTAGAAATTCGCGGTAATCATCTCTGGGTTGCTTTTCTTGGAGCTGCTTCTTGGCAAACTTCAAGATATCGTCTCTGTCGGGTTCGAACAAAGCAAAGTTCGCCATTTTCTCTGCTGTTTGGTAAGATGACTGGTCCATTAACGACCACTTCTGACCAAATCTTTTGAAGAGGAGAACTACTGGACCGGAAGTTGACACCATGCAGGTGCTGAAGACAGCCCCCACAAGCAATTCCAAGACGTGGTGACGGCAAGCTAGGAATAGAAGCTCTCTTCCCAACTTCTGCTGGATGAGGGTGCACGCTCCAGAGATGTGGCCAGTGTTCGAAGATGTTGTGTCGAAGGACATAGCTGCAACACGATCAGTTATATCCCATTCCTGCAGTGCGTTTACCACAGCATCGGCCTGAGCTGCCCCAGTGCCACTTCCCAACTTTGGAACTGCAAGAAGCTGGTCGACTCCAAGCCCAGAAACCAACACTGGCAATCGGTCCACTTGCTCTTTGCCAGTTAAAGCTGGGATTCATTTTCCATCCCAGTGGACAGTCAGGCTGACAGTGGGATCAAATTTATCCTGAACGGAGCGGGCAAAGTTCATCCTGTGGGATTCTCGGTGGCGGTGAATGGAAGACCGATTTATGTTGAGCTCTTCCACGTTGTGCCCCAAGCTCTTTGCTGCTTCGGCGAGTACGAAGGCAGCTTTTCTGTCGGACAACTTCGTTCTGTCCAAAGCAGCTGCCAGCGATGGCGTCACAATGTTCATCTTCGCTCGCTTTGGAGGAGGTGGGGTGGCAAACACTGCTTCAGTTTCATCAGGTTGATCATCACTGCTGGATTCGCTGGAAGACGATGAACTTGCAAGCACTGCCACACTTGAAGAAGGTCCGGGTTCTTCGTTTGCCTGATCTCGTCTTCGTTTCTGGCTTTGCACTCTCTGTCTTGCTCTTTCTTCCTTAGCTGCTAGAACCAAATCTAGCCCTGCCATTGTTCCTCTTCTTCCCTTTTCCCGTTGGGCAATCAGAAACTGTCGATCTTCTTCAACGGTGATTCTTGTCATTGCTTCAGCATGAGCAATGTCAAAGAGGTCGTCGAACTTCTCGCGAAATTTGTCTTCATTCGTTCTTTGTGTATCTGTCTTGCGGTCTTTGTGCTTTTTTAAACACTTATATTCCGCAAATAGGGATTCCATCTTCTTGATGGCGTGCTGTTGCGGTTTTGTCGGTATTCTTGCTCTTTCCCAGAATTGGACAACCTCGCGAATTACCGCTGTCGACGCTTCTCTAACTGTTTTCTTTTCCTTCACATGAATGTACAGGAACCTCCCAACCGCTTGCTTATTTGAAGGCAGCTTGTTTCCAGCCAGTTTGTCTGAAGGTCCAAGCAAGTAAACATCTTTTTCCCTTCTTTCCATTTTGAATGAAACTGAAATGAAACAAATGTTAAATGTTAATTTAGGCCATGCTAATACACAATTTATGCCATGCTAATACACACAACTGAAATGAAACAAATGTTAAATGTTAAGGGGACGTTTCCCAACTTTTTCTTTATTATTGATGTTACAGTTTTAAAATGGTCTTTAGTCTTGAAGATATGGTCTTTGGCTATCCAAAACTGGCTTTGTTTTGTCTGTAGCTCAATTTTTCCCTGAGAAAAATGGGCAAGTAGACATGTAATTAGAGCAAATTACGTTAGCAGGGAGAGTAGCTGGTAGCTGCTGACACAAACACAACCTCGCTCACTCGCTACTACAGTGTAACTGGTGCTCGACTGCTCGTATGTTCATACTCTCGTAAAGTGAACCAGTTGCCACAAGTCGCTAGATACCTTTTGTCTTCCCATTGTAAGCTGCACACAGATAAATTCCGGAAATGTTCGCAAGGGGGGAATCTTTGACCCCCCTGGGAAACGCCTAAATGTTAATGGATTTCATTTCTTTTTTGGCTGGGGTGTTTTTGGGACCAATGGAACACTTTGGCAGGGTGAGAGCTTAACATTAAAAAAAAAAAAAAAATTAGGACCACCCTAGTGTATATATGTATCTATGTATGTGCAGTATATGTGTATGTATGTGTGCGTATATGTGTATGTATGTATGCGTTATTTATGTATATATATATGTGTCTATAGTGTATACTGTTTGTGGTTCGAGCCCAGCTGAGAGTATCAGGTAGGATAAGAGAAGAGCATATATGCATGTAATGTGCATATATTTATGTATATGTATGTCTGTGTGTATGTGCTGTCAATGGTTCGAGCCCGGTTGAGAATATAAGGTATATAATATATATATGTACTGTACGTGTATTTATATGGTCATATGCACATATGTATGTAAATATACGTACATATGAGCGAGAACATATTGCTCACTAGCGCAACTTCTGATTATAAATCTATGCATAAGCATTATCTATTATTAAGTGTTCGCGTATCTTCATCCATGTATTTCCACCCTTAACAATAGAACGCCCAGCTCTTCCATATTTCGCCTTCTGTCACACACACACACACTGAAGAATGTCCCATATACTATAATTCCCCCCAGCTGTCTCTCCTTATTTTATATTCTTCTTTTGTTCTCTACCGAGGATTACCTCCCATTGTAGTAGGCTTTACCTGACCCTACCTGTACGGACCGGACCCGTAGGCCATTTCGTCTTAACCCTTTTCAAACTCCTCATTTGATCTCTTCCGACGACGTTTTGACATTCCATTCTAATTGGCTTTACCTGACCTACAGTCCGTTGCCCCATTAACCCTTTTCCAATTCCCTCATTTAATCTCTCCCAAGGATTTAACTCCCATTATTAGCCTCACCTGACCCTACCAGAACAGTTTTTGTATGTATGTATGTTTGTTTGCATACGTGAGCGTTTATGTATACGGGCATGTGCACACTTACTGCATGTTCTTATGTTCTTATGTATGTATGTATGTATATATATGCGTATTTATGTGTGTACGTATTGTTACGACCGGGCACTCGGGTACACTAGGGCTCTTACACAGGACTCGAGTATGGCTCGCTGCCACAACGGAAACACACGATCCCAACCCCAGAGTACTGCCAGCCGAACAAAAAACGCCACTACCCTCCAGAGTTCTATCTGCTATAACGGGGTATACAAGAACTTGGTACTAGCGTTTCACACAACAGACTAATAACAAGACGGGAGTTATCTAGTCTGGTCAACAATCAAACAAAGAAGAAAGTACTACAACACTAAAGAATAGTGTTGGCCGAAGCCGAAGTAATCCACCCTTGAACTAAGAACTTAAGAAGTCCTCCACCCTCTACTTCGGATCGGCACTATTACGTTACGTTAAACAATAGTCCTCGAGCATCAAGCAAGGAATCTTCTGATAAGTTAGATGCTTCTCGAATACTCATAAGAAGTAAGTATCGGATTTTGAACAGCAATTTAATGAATAACTCACTGGTAATTAAAGGCTTTAAATTGACATAAGAAGAATTATAAGAATAAGCAATAGGATATGGCAAACATTAAGAAGAAGTACTCCGACAATGCACTGGCAATAGCCTACTAAGATTGTGCTCGTGGGCCACTAATCTCTGAAGTAGCTAAGCGTGCCACACATGAAATCAATAGTGCTTAAACAATAATATACATAAGGAGAAGCTTCAATACTATGCTGTATCTGCTGGTCGAGCAAAGTCTAGCTGGGATATCTAAGGTTAAGAGACAATGGCTGAGCAAGCGGCTCGTAGCCTAGCGAGGTCCTTAAGACTGTGCGGCCAAATTACGGTAATTGACGGGATGCTCTCTTGAGAGATCCAGATCACTAGTATCTGGTTCTCTCCTGGCGATCCTCTCAAAGTCAAGCAAATGAGATAGCACAGTGTTGGGTGGCACAGGCAAAAGCCCTCACTCGCAACACAGTGCTAAACTCCCACGGTACACAGTCAGAAAGACCACCTAGGCGTTCCACGTCTCCGTTGCAATTGTACTGGTTCAACCGCAACCTAGTACTCATAGGAAATCACAACTCAGAAACCCTATCCCAGTCTAGCATTGCCTAAACCAGCAGAAAACAGGAACATGAATAATCGCACACAGGGAAATGCATATACGAGTGCAACAAACATCAATCCTATTCTAGTTAACCCTTCCAAAAATAGGCTATCTAACAGGCACTTATCTCGTGAGAACTCAAGCGATAATACTTTGGCTGACTAAATCTGCACCAAAGGGGTCATGGAGGTTAAACAGGGACGAGAAGAGAAGAAGATAGGCTGTTCAGAGAGTAGAGAAAGTTCACATCAGTCGGAAGAATATGGATAGTTGCAAGGGATATGAGAAGTCGCTTTGCCTGATGAGTTCTGAAGAAATGGTGGCAAGAACCTCTCTTTTTATACTCGGCCCTCTAGCGGCATATCTCAAACTACTTAAGGACCGCCCACTGGCAATCATGACGTCATATTTCTCTCTCAATCTGGGATCGACAAAGAACTTCCCACGCGCTGAAAGGGAGGAAGGGAGGAGGGAGGAGGGAATTAGGCCTATCTGCCCGCGTGGCGCACTCACTGGTCCCCGTTACGTAATATCTCTCTCTCTCTCCTCTCATCATTACATATAAGTCCCACACACAATACTTATAACTAATGATATAAAATAGAAACTCGTTGACTCAGATGAAAACAAAATACATATTTATAATACTTATAGTACAAACGGCTCACATAAACTAAGTTAGGAAACTCTAAACAGACTACAGCCAAAGTCCTGCCCTGACGATCCTAAGCGAGAGTGGGGCCCTGACTGGGCGTTCTGTACAGCATGCTCATACTCGACATGCGTCACACCTCCCCCAAGATTTTACTTGCTCAACCCTGAGCTAAAATCTGATATACAGAACCCCATCAAACCCCTCACACCAGCGACCGCATGGCACTAAAACAACGCTGAGTTTATCACTAAAACACATCTTATATAAAAAAAAATTCACATTTCATAACTCCTCCCAACAATAGTAAAAGACATAATATCATGCTCCCAGAGCGAGCTTACAGCAGCTCAGCCGTTTGATAGTTCGTGGACTACTCAAACACTATAGGCTATGACAAACTTATACAATTATCTATATCAAAAAGAAAGAGTTTTTAATGATTTTTTATATTTTAATATGTTTTTTTCCGGCTGCACTATAAGGGCAGCCTATTTTCTTCTATACCAAACGCTCAACAATCCTGCTTTACGACCCAATACGCTGGGCTAACAACCGCGAGCCAACAAGCACCAAGCGCAAAATACTACTCAAACCAAAGCAGGAGGCTACCCGTGTGTCAATCTACCCAGGATCATATACCCCTGAACGACCACATGCAACCTCGTTGTCACAACCGGCAATATGGCTTATGCCAGGTTATATACCAATAAACCTTAGTGACCACCTGGTCAGCCTCATATTCCGATTGTGAAACTGGTCCAAGATCTTGAGAGGGTGATGATCTGGGTAAACTACAACGACCGGACCCATAGGCTGGAACATAGACCTCGAAATGCCCCAGCGCATCATCGTCCTTTTCACTTTCATTCATCAGGTTCTGAAACGTTGCTAGTGCATTCTAAGTCCGTCAGGCATAACATTGCACTGGTAGGTACTCCCGTCCACAACAAAACCACATACCTCTTTAGCACGCTCGGACAAAGTTACAAGCAACGACCACTCACGACATTCCTTATCCCTCAGACCCTTCGTCCACACGTAATCCAGCTCTGCTTGCACCATAGGCTGTCGAGCAGGATTTATACGGTAGGGAATTAAACTGAGCCTTGCACTATCTCCAGCCTGCATGTCGGATTCCACCCCGTACATCAGGCTGGAGAAGCAACAAACATGCGAAAGTACTGCCATAGCCTAGCAAACAACTGCCATGCACTGTCCTCCACGAACAACATGCTAGTGCCCTCCACAACCCAGCCGAGACCTGCAGCTTCTAACCTGTAGTCTCCCTCCTTCTCCACCTTCGTCCCTAGAACAGCCAGGTCATGAGAGGGACAATCAGTACCACCTGTGCAGTCACTACCCCACAGTTCATTATTGCTAAGGCTTCCCCGCCGATACCGTACATGCGCACCCCCACATTCCTTGTGACGACATCTGCCTGCTCAGCATCACCGCTTTTAGAGACATGGCCAGATACAGTCGGTCTATGGTAGGGCTGTTGCATTAGACTAGAGCAACATTGGGAGGCTATGCGACGACCGGTGCACTGCGATACCACAGCCGACCTTACCAATCTGCTCAATGTCCTCCTTTTGACCACCAACCCTTGGCAGCCATGGGTCGACCCTGACCTGGCAACCATGCCAAAGCCTCGTCGCCCACCTTAAACCACCGAAACAACGAGGCTAACGGTCTTTTCAACAGTCACGTGACCTGCCCGTGGAACATCTTGCACCGCCCGAGTTGTGAGACTCAGGGGCTCGGCACGACCAGTGGGGTATGAACCGAGCTGGTGCTGGAGTGCTGCACCACTGCTGCTCAGGCAGGTGCTCTATAGCGCTTCCACAGCCACCAGACTCGTGTCCCCCGCCCACGGCTCCGCCGAGACATAACAATCCCTACTCTCCTCCACCTGTGCCCTACTGCCCCCCTCTCCTTCTCCACCTTGGCCGCGGCAGACCAACGCAGGGACAGTAGGCTGCTCAGGTGGTTGCCTCACAAACTCCTCCAACAGGTTCACATGACATGCTTCCCCGTCCTCGTGTTTAATCTCGACAGCACCATTACCACACTTCTGAACTTCCGGATCCTCCAACTGCAGTTTACAAATATCTGAGGGAGCCAACCTGTCTAGATGCTTCCGAAGCAACCCAAGTCCTTCCCCAATATCAAACTGAGCAACCCTTTTTTCTCTCCGTGTGCAACGTTGCTGCCTCGGAGTCTCTTCCGGCCCTACCTCCTCACTAGCTGTGACAGGTCCTGGGGCCTCTCCAGACTCTAACATAGGTGCCAATACTGAATCACCCAGGAGAGCCGCCGAGTCAAAACTCTTAAAACCAACTCCAGCTTTAGCCTCCTCCTGTTGATCGTTCCTCTGCTGGTCTGAAGACGGAGGACTAGGCTGTGACACTTTAGCTGCCCGAGCTCGGGTGACAGCACACGCCATGGGTTGTGCCTGGCACCGCTCGACACACTCTTGCTCTTCCCTACTCACGTCGGCCGTCCTCTCGGCAACGACTAAGGGTAGAACCTCAGAAGCGGGCATTGCAAAGTCGTTGCCGAGAAGAAGGTCGACGCCCTCCACTGGCAGTTTCTCCACAATCCCGACATCCAATTCACGTGTCACACCATCCACCTCCAACTCCAACCGCACCAGCGGGTATGACCGAGTTGCATTAATACCCTGCACCACTACCACCCGAGCCACATTTATAGGGTAGCCAGTCAAGTTATTCATCAGAGTCTGGGAAGCACCTGTATCACGCAAGACCTCTACTCCATGCTTGCGCCCCGCCCACATCACGCAACCCCGTCCTCTATGGTCGCAAAAAACATCCTGAGCAGGGTTCGAGCCTCCCAGGTGCTTCTGCATTGGCTGTGCCTCAGCCTCTGACGAACTGCCCCGGGCAAACTCAGAAAACTTCGGAGACACACCAATGTTGCAGGCCAAAGACACAGCTGCTGTAGGTGGTTTGCTAGGACAGACTCTTGCAAAGTGCCCCTTTTCATGACAATGATAACACTCCAACTCCCCTCTGGGCTTCCCTTGGTACTGGGAAGGGCCCGGCCCCTTCTTAAATGGGACGGTGCTAGTCTTGTGGTCAGTCTTGGTATCATAGCTCTTGTACTTGTTTGCATAATGTATATCACTAACTCGGGGGGGTGGGGTGTCACGCCCCTTGTTACCTGCCTCACTACGCTGGGCAGACCCGCACCCACGAATCAGTGATAGCCGGAGGTCAGCCATCTCAGCTGCCTCCTGTAGAGTTTTAGGGTTCTTTTCTTTAATAGTTAAAGTCATATCTGCACCAGTACACTTATAAAACTGCTCGAGCAGAAACAGCTCAGTCAACTGTTCGGCCGTCTCAGCTTTCTCAGAACGTGTCCAGTTAGCAAGTGCATCTTTTAAGTCCCGGGCATGTTCAAGAAAGGTCGCCTCCCTAGTCTTTGTAACACCCCGAAACTTCAATCGATATGTTTCTGGTTGCAACTCGTATGCCCGTAGGACAGCTCTCTTCAATTCTGGGTAGTCAATGCAAGACTCTAAAGGCAGTGCATCATAAGCCTTCAGACCCTTACCCGTAAGTCTTGAGGAGACCAGAGCTGCCCACTTCTCTTCAGGCCAATTATGCTCCCTACACTTCTTCTCAAAACGATTAAAAAATTCTGTGACTTCAGTTTCACTAAATGCCGGCACCAATTTGACTAAGTGGGACAAGGACTGTTCTCTTACTTGGCCCTCACGGCCCATCCGAATCCCTGTCGACTCTGCACGAGTCTTATCTAAATCTATTTGAGCACAATATTTCTCTGAGTCGTACCTAAGCTCAGCCTCGTGCCTCCTAATCTCAGCCTCAATCTCCTTCTCCTGCTTCCTAGTCTCATTCTCCTGCTTCCTAGACTCAGCCTCAATCTCATGCTTCCTAGCCTCAACCTCAATCTCCTTCTCATGCCTCCTAGCCTCATTCTCCATTTTAGCAAGCTCGAGTTTAAATATCATCTCAGGAGACAGGCCGGAAGAGGGAGCTGCCACTACTGAAGGAGGGGGGGCAAGAACTGGGGAACCACCATACGCACCGCCCGAGGGCACTCCAATCTTCCAATGCTCATCCCTCTGTGGGAGAGTGCTAACCTCCGGCAACTGAGTGGACGGCACTGTGGGAGTCGAGTGAGAGGGGATCTGGGGAGGAACCCCCCCAAACGCCCTCTCCTCCGAAACCCCATGTCGCCCACGCAACACCCAGGAAATCAGCTCCCCCTTGGACATCCCTCCTACATTGGATAGACCCAAAACCTTGGCTATCAGGTGCAAGCCATAAACATTCACCCCAGTCAGCCTCTCCTCCGTCACGTGGTACTGCTTACTCACAAAAAGTCTAGCATCCTCCTCACTAGTTACTAACGGCACCTCCTCAAATAGCATCTCTCGCTCCTCGTCAGTACTAGGGCACGACATACTGAAGTTCACCAAAAAATTCTCGAGACAAAAGTGTTAAACTCCCTTATGCAAGCACTAATTACTAAATTAACTGGAGTCTCTTAAATGCTCTCCTAATTGCCTTACAAAAAAAAAATATTCTTCAATATGTACGCTAAAGTACGAACAAACAAATGTTGTACAACTCTGCAAAAAAAATTATACTGTTCACAAAATCCTAAGCAAGGTCGCCATTTGTTACGACCGGGCACTCGGGTACACTAGGGCTCTTACACAGGACTCGAGTATGGCTCGCTGCCACAACGGAAACACACGATCCCAACCCCAGAGTACTGCCAGCCGAACAAAAAACGCCACTACCCTCCAGAGTTCTATCTGCTATAACGGGGTATACAAGAACTTGGTACTAGCGTTTCACACAACAGACTAATAACAAGACGGGAGTTATCTAGTCTGGTCAACAATCAAACAAAGAAGAAAGTACTACAACACTAAAGAATAGTGTTGGCCGAAGCCGAAGTAATCCACTCTTGAACTAAGAACTTAAGAAGTCCTCCACCCTCTACTTCGGATCGGCACTATTACGTTACGTTAAACAATAGTCCTCGAGCATCAAGCAAGGAATCTTCTGATAAGTTAGATGCTTCTCGAATACTCATAAGAAGTAAGTATCGGATTTTGAACAGCAATTTAATGAATAACTCACTGGTAATTAAAGGCTTTAAATTGACATAAGAAGAATTATAAGAATAAGCAATAGGATATGGCAAACATTAAGAAGAAGTACTCCGACAATGCACTGGCAATAGCCTACTAAGATTGTGCTCGTGGGCCACTAATCTCTGAAGTAGCTAAGCGTGCCACACATGAAATCAATAGTGCTTAAACAATAATATACATAAGGAGAAGCTTCAATACTATGCTGTATCTGCTGGTCGAGCAAAGTCTAGCTGGGATATCTAAGGTTAAGAGACAATGGCTGAGCAAGCGGCTCGTAGCCTAGCGAGGTCCTTAAGACTGTGCGGCCAAATTACGGTAATTGACGGGATGCTCTCTTGAGAGATCCAGATCACTAGTATCTGGTTCTCTCCTGGCGATCCTCTCAAAGTCAAGCAAATGAGATAGCACAGTGTTGGGTGGCACAGGCAAAAGCCCTCACTCGCAACACAGTGCTAAACTCCCACGGTACACAGTCAGAAAGACCACCTAGGCGTTCCACGTCTCCGTTGCAATTGTACTGGTTCAACCGCAACCTAGTACTCATAGGAAATCACAACTCAGAAACCCTATCCCAGTCTAGCATTGCCTAAACCAGCAGAAAACAGGAACATGAATAATCGCACACAGGGAAATGCATATACGAGTGCAACAAACATCAATCAATCCTATTCTAGTTAACCCTTCCAAAAATAGGCTATCTAACAGGCACTTATCTCGTGAGAACTCAAGCGATAATACTTTGGCTGACTAAATCTGCACCAAAGGGGTCATGGAGGTTAAACAGGGACGAGAAGAGAAGAAGATAGGCTGTTCAGAGAGTAGAGAAAGTTCACATCAGTCGGAAGAATATGGATAGTTGCAAGGGATATGAGAAGTCGCTTTGCCTGATGAGTTCTGAAGAAATGGTGGCAAGAACCTCTCTTTTTATACTCGGCCCTCTAGCGGCATATCTCAAACTACTTAAGGACCGCCCACTGGCAATCATGACGTCATATTCTCTCTCAATCTGGGATCGACAAAGAACTTCCCACGCGCTGAAAGGGAGGAAGGGAGGAGGGAGGAGGGAATTAGGCCTATCTGCCCGCGTGGCGCACTCACTGGTCCCCGTTACGTAATATCTCTCTCTCTCTCCTCTCATCATTACATATAAGTCCCACACACAATACTTATAACTAATGATATAAAATAGAACTCGTTGACTCAGATGAAAACAAAATACATATTTATAATACTTATAGTACAACGGCTCACATAAACTAAGTTAGGAAACTCTAAACAGACTACAGCCAAAGTTCCTGCCCTGACGATCCTAGCGAGAGTGGGGCCTGACTGGGCGTTCTGTACAGCATGCTCATACTCGACATGCGTCACAGTATGCGCATATATGTATGTTCTGTATATATACGAGTAAAATAAATGTGTACTGTATATGCATTGTAAATCACTTACTCTCATGGTTAATTTATGATAATTTGTATTTTGCACTAGCATAATTATTGTATTAATTTCTTGTTTTAATGTAAAGTATATTATACTCACCCATTGTAAACTGAGCTTACCATTTTCATATATGTACATCTCATGTTCATCCACTAATTGTAAAATGTGTATTTTCAGCTAATGAGGCTGCCATTCTTTAATAAACCGTTTATTATTATTATTATTATTATTATTAAACAGTGCACACGAATTTGACTAAGTTCAACTGAAAGAAGAATTGAATGTACAGATCGAAGTATAATTTTTAACACTATATATATACAGTATATATACAGTATATATATATATATATATATATATATATATATATGTGTGTGTGTGTGTGAGTGTGTGTTTGTTTGGTATGTGTGTGTGTGTGTGTGCAAAAAACCAGTCAACTATATGGATTAATATGGACAGATAGGCACAGCGATACACATCATAGACGTATACCCACAACCACACGGATACACAGATATATAGATAGATAAACTAGGACAACCAGACAGAGTTTAGAAGACTATGGTCGTAGTGGATTCCAACACTCTATCTTTGTAAACAACCAACCACAAGCTCTCAAAGGATTCCAAACCACACACAGCACCCACAGAAAGAAAAATAGTGCATACATGGAAGTTTATTGAGAGAGAGAGAGAGAGAGAGAGAGAGAGAGAGAGAGAGAGAGAGAGAGAGAGAGAGAGAGAGAGAGAGGTTTCAGATGCATGTACTCGACAGACTCCTGTCTCATCCACTTAACAGATCACATTCGTAAAGAAATGTCTAAAGGTAACTACACCGGTATGGTTCTTCTTAACCTACAACAAGCATTTGATACAGTAGACCATGATATCCTCTGTAATAAACTACAAGCAATGGGTATTGGGTCGGTGAACTGGTTTAAATCTTATCTTAGTGGTAGAACACAAAGAGTCAAAATTGATGATAATATATCTGATCCTATGCCAATTAACTGTGGGATCCCGCAGGGAAGCATCCTTGGTCCCTTACTCTTTCTCTGTTATGTAAACGACATGGAACTGAGCATCTCGTGCAAATTATTACTGTATGCTGACGACAGCATGCTTCTGGTTTCAGGAAAAGACCCAATAAGTATTGCCCTTCACTTTCCAAAGAACTAGAATCGTGTAGTGATTGGCTAGTGGACAATAGACTATCTCTTCTCCTGGGCAAGACGGAAGCCATCTTATATGGAACAAAACGCAAACTGAAAGACATTGTGGGCTTCTCGGTCAACTGTAATGATATTCCTATAACAACAGTGTCACAAGTTAAATATCTCGGACTAAAACTGGACTTGACTTTGTCAGGTGAAACAATTTTGGAATCTATCCTGAGTAAGTGTAGAGCACGGATAAAATACCTGTATAGACAGGTGGGATGCTTGCCAGCGGCGACCAAAAAGACCCTTTGCCAAGCGCTTGTTCAATGTCATTTTGACTATTCTGTGTCATCCTGGTACTCTGCATCATCTAAATCAGCACAGCACAAACTTCAGGTCACTCAAAATAAAATGGTTAGGTTCATGCTGAACCTAGGTCCCAGATCACATGTTGGCCAGGAACAACTTCAGTCACTAGGTATGCTCAATATCTCTGACAGGGCCAAACAAATCAGGCTCACTAATGCCTTCAAGATATTCTATGACAAAGCTCCAGAGTATCTAAATAGTAATTTTGTCAAAGCAAATGAGAGGAGTGGACATAATACAAGAAACAGGATGTTTAATTTTACGGTCCCGAGAATCCAAGGACAGGGTAAGCAAACATTCTTCTTCACTGACATCAAAGACTGGAATGACCTACCCCAGTCAGTCCGTGAAAAGAGAACACTGTATTCCTTCAGACGTAGCCTGAAGGAACACCTGAACCGGACAGCTGCGAGAAGGGAGCACCAAGCTTATGTCTACTACTAAATACGACATAAGAGATAGGCAAAACAGACTGAAATGATTACTGATTACGGATTACTGATATTTACTATAGGATGTAAGGTATCTTAAAATAACCCCCTAGAAATACTTTCTCTAAAGTATCTAATTCTTTTATCCTCCCCTTTTTCCCCAGCTAACCTAATCCCACAAGGACCCCAATGGATATACGCCTAACGGCCTTATTGGGCTATCCTTAGTTGGAATTATGCAAGGCTGGTACATGTCAGTTTTGTAACATATTATGTGGTACCAATCATTGTAAAATGCTAACTGAATAAATATTATTATTATTTTGATGAAAGGAAGAATCATGCACTATACTTTACTCAGCTAACTCAGCAAGGGACCACACTCTATACACCAGGAACTATAGTTTATTACACATTCTCCTGCCAGTCACCAATTATTTCACATACTAAATCACATCACTTGTAGATAAGTTAGTATAGAATTTGGTTTACAGATTATAACCCTTCCTGACACCAACCTCCATGTACATACCCACGAGCAATAACAGTGATTTTCTGGATGTGTTCAAGCTTAAACTGACTGTTGTTTACCACAATACTTCGTAACGCTGTACAGTTGTCATATCAGTCTCCCAAAAGCAGAATAATACTGTCTATTATCACTTCTATGTGTCATAATGAGCGACTAAAGAGAACCATACAAGTGTTTTTACAACTATTTTCATGCAAACCCCCCCCCCCACCCCCCCCCACCCCCCACCCCACCCCACCTTGACATATTGTCATCATCATATATATATATGTGTTGCCAGCAGGGGGCAAACTGTCGGGCATGCTTACTGTGGCGATATATGGGTCAGAATTACCCTGGCGAATTGTAACATGACACCGGACGAAAGTTGTTGTTTTAACCCACTGTACCACAACGTGATAAAGGATAGTTAAACCTGTCTTATTTATAATTATTAAAGAGATAGAGAAATCTTACATGGTGGAAATAATCCACTCCATACCATACAAGGAATGTTTACAACTATTCCCACGTAGATCTGGTTTAATTGGCTTCATTTAATTCTCCTCCAGGCAAGCACGAGGTTTACATTTAATATGAAATATATCTAAAAAAACACACATGGATGTCATGAAAAAGTGTCTTTACCCTCACCGAGATTCGAACAACAAATAGTCAGGACTAGAGTCTATGCTTTAATCCACTCTACCACAGTGTGTAGTAACCGATTGTTGGTGCAAAATGTAACAACTGATAAGCCCATATAACAACATATCTTACATAATGCGTGTCATATATAATTACCATCATAATAAATTATAAGAGCAAATAATTATTAATTGTGAACAATATGGAGCTTCCGTTTTATACATCTGTACCTATGACTTGGATCATACGAATATGTTCGCAAAGTATTTGAATTGTGTTGGATTAGGTTTATTAGGTAAGGATACGCAAATAAAGGAGGCAGACTAATTGTTTCGAAAGAATTGAAGGTAATCACACAAAATATTACACTTGAACGTTGATGGCAGATTTAGAAATAAACAAATGCCTCAGACAATGCACAAATAAAAGCCACTCGGAATGAGAGGAATCCAGACACCACAATAATGACGAAGACACTGGAAAATAATACAGAGACAGACGGTATCATGTTGGTAATTATATACGACACGCATTATGTAAGATATGTTGTTATATGGGCTTATCAGTTGTTACATTTTGCACCAACAATCGGTTACTACACACTGTGGTAGAATGGATTAAAGCATAGACTCTAGTCCTGACTATTTGTGGTTCGAATCTCGGCGAGGGTAAAGACACTTTTTCATGACATCCATGTGTAGTTTTTAGATATATTTCATATTAATGTTAACCTCGTAGATAACAAGATAATACGGTAAGCAGAGTAGATGAAAACAATAATGAAAATACAAAACACATGTAGAGGGAAGGACGAGAGTTAAGTTACTTATCGATTCTGCCGTCTCAGAAGCTGTCTGTGAAGCAGTGGCTAAGGGACTTTACTATCAATCTGAAATAAAGAAATACAGTATATGAGCTACATTACCTAATAAGTGCCATTAGTTCATACATTTAATTGGCTTTTCCAGAAAAAAACACACGCATTAATGAGACTCAGCCCACATGCACCTCTGATGTTGCACGCACACACATACACACATACATATACCTCTTTATGCAAATACATTAATCCCGTAACACTAAAACAAACAAAGGTGTTTTATACATACTGTACAAAGCGCAAATTTATCACTTTAATAACACTGAAACACAGACACCCGCATGAAGTAAAATGAACGATGAAGTAAACAGATTTACTTGATCAAAGAGACAGAAAACAGACATGAAAACGAGAGAGAGAGAGAGAGAGAGTGTGTGTGTGTGTGGTCCAAAACCGTGAAATGAGATAGCGAGACAGTAGCGATGGTGCTTCGAGATATCCGAGTTGCAGCAGGCCAAGGGGAGTAAACAAGCCGCCGTAGGTTTACGAAGGTAAGACTACGAGTTACAACATTCGTCTGTCTCGTAGTGTCATTCGTCATCTGGAGTAAGACCTACTGGACCTATCATGTTGAGTGATTAATTCTACTGATTATAATCCTTATGTCCGCAGGTAGAGTAGGAATATGTGGTGGACGATGGGGCCACCAGCCATAAGCCCTAGTATATGCAGTAATTAATATGCTAAGGTAAATATGTAAGTAGTGACAACAGAACTGCAACATAGGGTGGGAAAACTGAATATCTGTAGTCTACTGTACCGGGAATGTTTGGTGTGAACTGCACTGTTGGATTGTGCTCGGTTTGATTTTCCTGCAACCTATCTAAGCAGAGGGTGGTGGTGTTGTTGGCCAAGACCGCCATCAAACATAACACAAGTTCCAAAGATCACTCTTCTAGATAAGTTTGTACATTTTTCGGATGAAAAATGTCCCAGCCGAAGGCCAGTTTCTCCTAAATTACAGGCTCGCTATCGCTCACCAGGAAAACAAATCGACACCTAAATAGCATGAAAGATCTTGATATTGATAAATAAATGGGATAATAGGTCTTAAAATCCCCTTACTAATGGGTCAAACGTCTTAAAATATGAAAACCAATGGGGCTAAGCATGACGGAGAAGGAGGGCCTGAACAAACAACTATCTCCCCTTATGCATCATTTTGACCCGGATAGGATACTCTGACTTCAAGAATATTCGGTGCTAAATTACTTGTGTAACGCCGGTTTATGTAATTAACTTATTCATATTCATCTTCTCTGCTTCGTTCAGTGAAAAATGTGTTGGTTTTAATCCTTGTTGCCACACCCAAACAACGCTCTTTGCTTTTACCCTCAACCAATTTATATCTATCTATCTATCTATCTATATGCTCAGGCCCAATCCCCACTTTTCCAATTTGTTTATTTTTATTTCTATTAACCCTTTGAAACTCTGACGCGTTTTAGCAGTTTATTTTGGCTATCATTAGACGAATGTATGCAGCTTAGGAAGTATCTGTGGGTATTGAAAGGGTAAGTACTATCTCAATTAACCCTTTGACTTCCATATATACCGTTACTAATCTGAATATAATCGGCTAATAGTAGCCAGAAACAGAACAGAAACGTATATTGGAGCTTGAAAGGGTTAACCAATTTAATGCTCAAAAATGTGTTAATAGCTTTGTGACGTTGACCACTCCGTTAGAACCGCATGGCTTGTCCTACAGTGACTCACTAGGATCGCCAGGGCAGTGGATGGGGCTACAGTTTATGTATTAGAGGGTGCTTTATTTCATATGAAAGCTCGTGTCATGGGCAGTCCAGAAAGGCTCTTTGTTTTCGCCCATGTCAAGGCTTTATATATTTAATTGTAAAGTATATGTTTTATCATTAACTAGTAATGATAGGATCTGGGAGAGAGAGAGGGAGTAGAACAGAGTGAGAGGGGGCGCGCAGTGTTTTTTGTCCCGCTCGATGACGTCACGGCTGGCTGCCTCGCGGGGGTTGGTGGAGGGAGGTCCTTACCATGCTGCAAGCTCTGTTAGTGGCTAGATTTACTTGTAACCGCTGTTTTCCCACGCGGCTCGAGCTAGTGCGAGTATATATACTGGTTCCTCGCCACTCTCTCCCTCAGATCTGGTTTCTAGAACACACCCATCTTTTTGTCCCTTGCTATCTATCCCCGCTCCGTACCTGAGAATCTTTTCCTCTGCCAATCTCTCTCATTTTCCATATCTTCCACCACCTTTTATTAATATTATACCCCAGCCAAGTTTGGTCAACACTTTGGGGTTTTCTTCAGCTGAAAAAAGGGTGAAATCCGAGCCAATATTGTTTTCCAATTTTGCCCTTTTTGGATTCTGAAAATTGGCCAAATCCGAGCCAACTTTTGCCAAAACTTGGCTCGGATTACATACATGTACGGCATACATCCTAAGGAGTGTCTCACATAAATCTCAAGCCTCTAGCTCCCATACGACCGGAGTAATGAAGGTTCAAAGTGGCGGTGAACTAAGGGTGTAAAGTATCCCCACTAAGCCCACCACCACCAGCCGCGCGGCTGTCTCGGCCCGCTCACACCTACTGGCCCGGCTCCCACACACACTACGGTACCTCCCCCTCCTATTCTCCCGCCATTTCCTACCTTACGAGCCACATAAGTGTTTTTTATATGTCGGACGCACGTGATGCGTCGCTGGGAGTTGGTGATCAAACACTGCCGACGCATCACGTGCGACGCTGGGTCTCAACGGGTTAAAATGGGCCTCCCGTAAATTAAAATGGTTTGAACTATCTCACTTAACCCTTTTTACTACCATAGATCCATCTTAAACTGCACAAAATCGTCTTTATATAGCTATAATATAATTATAATAACGTCGCCGGTACAGAAGGGGTTAATAATATTTAATATTTATATTTCATTTCTACTACCGATCCTTCACATGTTTCACTACAACACTATATCATTATGATTCATACAATTCTCCCTCTGACTTATTTTATACACCATCTCCTACTTAATGTTCAGTTTAGCTTAATAATTCTTATTCCAATTCATAGCGACCCCACAATTTAACTTTGATTGTTACTCTCCTCTGCATTCACCAACTCAGTCTTTCCTGTAGATCAAATATTTCTATGTATTTTCTCCTTCATCGTCAACTGTTTGTACGTTTTGTTTCATTATCTTTTCTTGCATCTGCCACTTGGATCGCCATCTTATTGTGTAACAATGTTGTTTTGTTTATTTTCCATGTTTTTGTCTTCTCTTCCTTCTTATTTTGTAAATAACTTTGCTCACTATGCTCCACTCTTTTTCCATTCTTCGTCTTTTAATGTTGCTCTTCCTTCTACTTTTCTTATGTTATCTTCCTTCTCCGTCGCTTTAACCCTTTCACGCATTTATGACGCAGAGGTTGCCAGAGTAGCAATAAGAAATATAGTTCTCTCACTCTTATAATTACCTCTCCACAATTAGTTTTCTGCCCACAGCTAACTCAAAGACAACTGCAGAGGTTGAAGTAACTAAACTAAGGTTTCTAAATACCCCTGATGGTAACAAAGTCTTTAAAGTATCCCCAATAGGCTCAAAATCGCGTCATATGTCGGAGAGGGTTAATATCGTCTTCGCCTTGCTTTCTTGCTACCATTTTTCCTGTTTACCATTGTCTCCCCCAACCTGTCTCTCGCCTTACTTTTCGATCTCATTATTTGTGACTTCTTCTTCCCCAGACTAGTCGTGTCAAACATTTATCTTGTACAACAGAGACCTCTCACTCCTTGTTTGCTAAAACTCAACTTTGTTAATACACAGTTTGATGTGTCAACTAGGCATTGTTCTCTACTTCCTCGTCCTCATGTGCTCCTCTTTTTATCTTCGTCTTTGTTTATACCTCTCTCTCTCTCTCTCTCTCTCTCTCTCTCTCTCTCTCTCTCTCTCTCCTCTCTCTCTCTCTCTCTCTCTCGTTGTGGGCTGAACGGACCAGATGAAAGGCCTATAGGATATATTGTATGTTGGAGTTTTCTGTTAATATGTGTGTGTGTGTGTGTGTGTGTATGTGTGTGTGAGTGTTGACATTCGTGTAGTAATAAGAATATGCACATGTGTGCGTTCTTATTACCATCTTCTGTATACATACAAATGGAAATGTATCAACAATATCCTTTTGTTAAGAGATTCAGGTATTCTGATAATAATAAACGGTATATATTAAGCAAACCACCCACCAATTGTCATGACAATGTGTAAATGCATATTGGAATCCCTATAAACTGTACTTCATTTTTATGTAAGTTTGATTATTTGGAAAAATCGATTAAGGGAGAAAATTAACATTGAAAATGATGTGTAAAATGTCTCCCATAAACGGCGGCCTGCTATGTTATTGTAGTTTGCGGCCTAATTTCGTCTGTTAATTAACTTTCTCCTTAATTGGACCCCCTATGAAGTACAACAGATTATGATGACATAAGTGACGGGTGTTTAGAGGGGCCAGAGCTCCCCCTTCAACATATTACGTGTCCCACAGTAACTTGTATTATATAAACAACCCAATAATTTTCACAGATTTTTAAAATTTCATTTAGGATGTAATATAACCTATACTCCATGTTAAAATAAGTGTCAACCCTCGAAAAATTCTATTAAGGGAGATACAGAACCTAGAACCTGTAACCTATAACGATATTTGTCCAGCGTTTCCCACAGACGCCACCCCGCTAGGTCAGCAATGTTGATACTATAATTGAGGAGCGCTTTTATCGTAAATATTCGACTATAAAGCCCTCTGCCTTTCTCTATGTGAACTAATGATCAACACGTCACTATGTTTCTGCCATATTATTGGTTATTTTTTTGTATACGTCACCATACGTTACGGTATTGAAGGAGTCACCCAATCATGGATTAATATATGGACAATTACGTCATTTTAGTCAGCCAATGAGTGCATTGAACTCCAGCCCACCGGCAGGCAGCATGGTTTTAAATGTCAGGTACAGGATGGCCAGTGTCTGTAGTGGTTGTGCACTTACCCCTGATACAATAATTATAGAAATTTCTCAAAACAACCAGGTAGCCCTTAAGATACTTACATACCACGGTATATTGCCTACAAGTGTTGAGTGTCCTAGGTGTGGACATCCTTGCCATTACCGGCCAGATAAAGATCACTGGCGGTGTACACACCATTATTACGAGGATAAGTTCAGAACACGCCGTGACTGTCCCTTTGTTACACAAGGTTGGTTATTTATTATTATTAGAGATGAACACATTTATATAAAGTTTATTTGCACCTATAGTGTGTTTTCGGTATTATTCTAGCGTTACTTACACAGCGCACTCATCAATTTCTATGACTTCATTCCTATACTGTATATGTCAGTAGCGGAGGAAATGGATTAAAGCAATTATAGCTACTGTAACAAAACATATTGTTCTGCCCATAGACGGCACACAACACGACTCGGCGGACCTCTTTTTCCCTGCATGTCAGTCTAATTAACACTAGGAATTAACCTAATTGTCTATCCAATGTACTATCCAACCAGCGGGGGTGTGGGGGCGGCAGCCCCCACCCATAATACTAGGTTAGGTTAGGTTAGGTAAGGTTGGTAGGTTAGGCTAAAATCTTTAATGTTGCTCAATTGTTGGATAATGAGCTTACTGGGTAAGTTCATTTTCTATCCCATGTACCATCCAACCAGCGGGGGTGTGGGGGCGGCAGCCCCCACTCATAATACTAGGTTAGGTTAGGTAAGGTTGGCAGAATAGGCTAATATCTTTAATGTAGCTTAATTGTTGGATAATGGATAATTAGCTTACTGGGTTTTTGGAATAAGTTCTTCAATATTTCCCTTTATTTTCATCTTTTACCCCACAATTTCCCTGATATTCATTGCCCTCCCCACTATCGGGCAACATAGATGATGATTTAAATTAATCACGGGGGTGTGTGGGGGGGGGGGGGGGGGCAGAGCTCTCCCACACCCCATCCAGTATCCAATGGCGAAGAGTTGGCTTGCATTTTCTACATTTTCAGCTTTTATGAAGTCCAATCCGAGCTAACTTTTGCCAAAACTTGACTCGGTTTTTTTTTCATTTTGGAGATTTCTTAAGTTGAAAAACAAGAAAACCTGAGCCAACTTTTTTTTGCCACTTTCTGACTTTTATGAAGCTGAAAAATCTTAAAATCCGAGCCAACTTTTGCCAAACCTTGGCTCGAGTTTTTTAATTTTCGGGTTTTCTTAAGTTGAAAAACAAGAAAACCCGAGCCAACTTCTTTTTTGCACTTACTGTCTTTTATGCAGCTGAAAAATCTTATAATCCGAGCCAACTTTTGCCAAAACTTGGCTCGGTTTTCTCAAGTTGAAAAACAACAAAACCCGAGCCAACTTTCATCATAAAAGCCATTATATCGCCTTTTTATGTCTTTAACCCCACATTTTCCCTGATCTTCATAGCCCTCCCCACTATCGGGCGCCGTGTCTTAAGATCGTTGGATAAAGGGGAAAACGATTTTTGCGGAGGTTGAAACTAATGCCAATCACTATATATTGATGCAAATAAACTAAAATTAAAAAAAAAAAAAAATAATAATAATTGGTGGGTGGTTTCCTTAATATTTTCCTAATTAACCTAATAATAGTCAGCTATGCTTCCTATAAATACCCGGGGTAAATATATATTTCTCAATTAAGTTCATGCTCAAGTTGCATTTAAGTTTGTGGCTAGCAACTGAAAAATAGTGAGTTTTAAACCAACACGTTGAATATAATTGATATTGTTTGAACCAAAACATTGGCTTATCGTGAACCTTTTTCAGGCCTCCGTTGCAAAATAAACAGTGAACAGTTTATGTCCTTAGAGTAAAATCTATTTTGGATAATGTGTGTTTATGTTCACCAGTCTTGTATTCATGACACTCTTCTGGGAAGCCTTATTGGCTAAGATACAGAGAGGCATAACATATAAACATACACAGTATTGTATGAACTAACATTTGAGGCCACCAAATATCACAATGTCCTTCTGTTCCTAGTATATTGTTTCAAAGATAACGCCTTACAACAATATGGGAGATAAGGATCTCACGCATGTTGGGTTCACAAAAACACTGAATAAATGTATGTGTGGCGTCAGCTACGAGTCAGGGTGAAATTCCTTAATGATCGTAAACATTGAACAAAAAACATTATGTTTGAAGGAATCAAACAAGGAGGGACTGCTAATAAAGTGAGAGAGAGAGAACAAAACAGTGGGACGAAATACACGCCACCATCATTTCCTTGATGCCAATAAATGATGACGTTAATAATGTGTCGTTTTGTGTACGAAATATTTCTAACTGGCATTAGAAACATTCTACTACTGTTCTAAGGATAACCCACAGTTATAACGCTGACCACAATCCACCACCTTTCATGGCCTGGTCTGCATGTTTAGTTACTATCAGAAAGGTTCATTTAGTATTCCTTCAGTAGAACTGTCAATCAACGTCATACCTAACGATGCTGAGGTATTGATTTGCTACAGAACAACAAAGACTGACAGACATTTATAATTCCAAAGCCTTACTTCAAAGCAAGAGGCTTTGATTAATATAATATGGAACCATTAATTGGCTTATTTATGTAAATGGTCGTTATGTGTTGTCATGCATAAGTTAACTGTTGGTTCCGTAGTCTGTGTTCCATATTGGATATACACCAACCTTCCACGTATGTAAGCACTTCAGTAAGAAAACGCTAATTTTATTATTTTAATGCTGGCTATCATTTAATTGTGTATGCAGTTCTGGAGAAAAAATGAAACTCATGAATAGCATTGAGCATAATGTTAAATAGCATAGTGTTAAATACTTTGATTGATTGATAAAAGTGTAGATGACTGCAAACTGCTAATACTTACACGAAGAACTATATTATGGTGATGGGCTGGTCAATCAGAGTGAGAACTGAGCGATCTCTGCCATACCCATAGCTTACTCTGACTGTTCCTTTTACTTTTATATTTTCTAGATTTCAAGTGACGGCGTCTCTTCCGTGGATTGACCTCCCAGTCTACCTAGATTGGAAGCCAAAGTGTCAAATTTTTTCCTTTGCCCCTCAACTTTCTCTTCATAATTGCTGAGGGGCACAGGGCCCTGGGTGGGGCTTTGGTTTCCCGGGTGTTTCCGCACCCTTCTCAGCTCCCCGCCATGGAGTGGCTTCGGTCACCCAGGCTTTATTGTGGTCGGCAGTGAAGGTTCTGTGGGGGCGCACGGTTATGGCCTTGGCCTTGCTCGGGGCCTTGGGGCTGTTCGGCCAGGCAGCTTGGGGAACAACAACAACAACAACAACTATATTATCAAAAAGACATTACAAGTGAGAAAAATGCAGTGCAGGATTACGGCAATTATTCCTCGATTCATGATTATATCATACGAAGAACGACTTAATGTTAACCCTTTGAGTATCAGTGACGTGTTATATTAAATGCTAGCTCTATTAAAATGATATTATGCAGCTTAAGCAGGATCCGTGGTATAATTATAATGGTTGGTTGAGATAGAAGCCTGTTAAATGCTGGAGGCCCTTTTGAAACCGAATAAAATCGTCTAAGAGTAGCCAGAATAAAGTTAAAAAGACGGCACCGGTACTGGACGGGTTACATTATATACGTCTACAGGCACACGGTAAGAGGATACCTAATTCAAGTATTTAATATGACAACACGTTTTAACAATATGGATGTCAACAAATACCTAAAATATGGATCATATACATTACAATGGAGGAAATTAATGTAAACTAATTCAAAAGGCTTCCCACTTTAATTTGCACTTTATATGTAATGTTCGATGTACGCATGATACGTAGAGTAAATGGGGCTCTAGTCATTCTTAAAAGCAGGACGACGGGGATTGAAAGCCAAAAATAGTTGTTTTCTTCTTTTGATTGCTTGGACCTATAACAACGCGAGGTAAACCATTGTGAGGGCAGATGGGAAAATCAAGATAACGATGGAGGAAACGAAGACAGAGAGAGAGAGAGAGAGAGAGAGAGAGAGAGAGAGAGAGAGAGAGAGAGAGAGAGAGAGAGAGAGAGGGAGAGAGAGAGAGAGAGAGAGGGGGGGGGGAGAGTACAGAAACAGTACGTTATGAACAATTACAGGAAGAAGGTGGAAGCCTGGCAGCAAGGATATTGATGAATGATATAAGCAAGACACATTGGGACAAGGAATAAGCCAGAACAGATTTGGAAGAGTGTTATGCGCTATTTCGACAAGGCCGTCTAAACTACATCACAAAGCACCACACCAAAACAGAAAATGTAACACCAGGTTCCAACACAAGCCATCAATCCAGGGGGTACTATAACACAGCATAAATATCCATCCCGAGGTTCCCGTGCTCGCTGCTCATTACAACAAAGGTCAGTCACATTCCTGCTTCCATCGTTTCAACTCACCTTTATAGCACTCAACACACAAGAAGCTGATGCTGCCACTACACTCAACACAGTCTACCCCACCTGACTCACTAGGAAAGTCATATATATTAAGTTAGGGGGGAGAGTTTATTTTATGGTCGATTTTTTTATTTATATACTATTTGTTTTAGTTTCCTCACTAGACCTCCATCAAACTTAAACAAACATCCCCAAGATACCTCTTCTAGATATAGTTGTATATTTTTGTATAGAAAATGTCCAGGCCGATGGCTGGTACTTGCTCAAATACTGGCTCTCTATCGATCACCAGGAAAAAAATCGACACCTAAATTATATGAAAAGCCTTATTATTGATAATTAAATGGGATGAAAGGTCTTAAAATCGCCAAACTAATGGACCGAACTAAAGTTGAGGGAGAAAGTGGCCCCCAAAATAACCGTGGACTAGTAAGGTAGTCGACCACACCATTAATTATAACAAGGTGTAAAACGGGAGTGCTCCAAACAAGCAGACAGTTACACAGAGTACATCTAACAAGCAGTTTATTACAGGAAGTGCACCACAAGAGCAGGAAGTCACATGAAGTGCGTCAGATAAACAGGGGGTCATAGGAAATGCCCCAGACAAGGAGGACATCACATAAAGTGCATCACCGAAAACTGGTCACCTGGATATCTCACCACCTGCAACACCCAGCCGTGACAACAAACAGAACTACATCATCAAGGATGTACGGGCGCGCTAATAAGTCTCTTCCCAGCTGTCCTTACGTTTGGCTTGCTCTGTGCTGTATTAATGTCTCTCAGATGTTGAATAGGGTGGGTAAGTGTAGGAACATGTTTGTATATTTCACTCGATATGAAGAAATGAAGCTTAGATATTGCTGATATCAATTATTGGTCAAAACATACTTGGTGCCGAGACATCACTTATTAGCGCGATTGTACACAGTGCCCGGCTATCAACACCGCCGAACACCAACACAACCTATCTCCGCCAGTACAGGAATTCGGTCATCGTCATCGTTACTTAAGAGTGCTGTGGGAATTGTTATCGGGGACCTATGGTGGAACTACAATCCAAATTATAGAACACATAGTATTTAGAACTAGGATAAATAAAAAGCAGTGGATGAAAAGAATGAAGGAAGAAAACTGTGACAGAGAAGAGAGAGAGAAAGTGTATGTAGGCTACTAAGAGATGAAGAAGAAAACAACACTATCTATGGAGAGCAAAGTAGATATAATGACATAAAGAAGAAAACAACACTATCTATGGAGAGCAAAGTAGATATAATGACATAAAGAAGATAACAACACTATCAATGGAGAGCAAAGTAGATATAATGACATAAAGAAGATAACAACACTATCTATGGAGAGCAAAGTAGATATAATGACATAAAGAAGAAAACAACACTATCTATGGAGAGCAAAGTAGATATAATGACATAAAGAAGATAACAACACTATCAATGGAGAGCAAAGTAGATATAATGACATAAAGAAGATAACAACACTATCTATGGAGAGCAAAGTAGATATAATGACATAAAGGAGAAAACAACACTATCTATGGAGAGCAAAGTAGATATAATGACATAAAGAAGATAACAACACTATCTATGTAGAGCAAAGTAGATATAATGACATAAAGAAGAAAACAACACTATCTATGGAGAGCAAAGTAGATATAATGACATAAAGAAGAAAACAACACTATCTATGGAGAGCAAAGTAGATATAATGACATAAAGAAGGACGAGAGAGGACATGCGCATGTTTAGAAGGACGAGAGAGGACATGTAATGCGCATGTTTAGAAAGAAACAAATTGAATGACATAGAAACAAAACACTATGGATAATTGAATAAAGATAGGGGGGTGGGGAAAATGAGAGAAAAAGGAAGATTAAGAGAGGAAGGAACAAGGATAGACAGAAAACTGAACAACAAAGACAAATACAGGAAGCAGGAAGGAAGAGAAGGGCACATGATATTAATGCAGGAAGGAGGATAATTTTGTGATGTAAGGGGAATGGTGAAACAACATTGATGCTAAAATGAGAGGTTTGGCTCGTAAATGGAGGCATGGAGGAGGTGACGAAGGGGATACTAATTGAGAATAATTGAAACAGTAGAACAGAAGTGATCAGGAGGAAGAGTGAGGGGGCAGCAAGATAATGTAAGAGGTAGTAAGAAAACGGGAAGAGAGAAACTAACCCAAGACAGAAGAGGTAGAAAGAATGGAAGGATAATAGTAAAATCTAATAACATAGATCATGAAAAGAAATATACCATGTGGAGGGAATGAACAGACAAAATATACCATGTGGAGGGAATGAACAGACAAAATAGAGTCTTTCGGGAGAGGGATGGTCTGTAAAAGGATTATATATAATTATATTAGGGGGATAGAATAGGGAGGTGGTAAAAAGGAGAGAGCAGAAGGAACAGAAGAACAAATATAAGGAGGAGATTGAAAAGAGGACTAAAGGAAGAACAGAACGGATTATAGGGAATATATGGTGATAAAGAGAGGGCAAGAATGTAGTTACCGGGTGAACCGCCCGTCTTGTTTACACTACGCGGACGCTCACCATCATGTTCCCGTCTATTTTGACTGCCTTTGGATACAAAAATACGTTACCCTAACCAAACGACCTAACCTAACCTAACCTAAAGGTTAGGCTTTTTAGTTAGGTTAAGTATTTATAGATGATTTATGTTGTATGTCGGTAGTGGTACACCCGGTAACTACATCCATCCCCCACATTATAACAGATACTAATTGACGGAGACAAAATACAAAATATGCAAGGATAAAACAGAATATGCCCGAATATAATATAACGTGAAGGAAACAAGGTGGTTTGGGAATGTAAACAAGGCCGGGAGATAGCATATTATAAGGAGATAGAAAAGGTATTATTGACAGACAAAACTATAACAGGGTAATAGGGTGCAGAGCAATAATTAATAGGGGCAGAAAATAAGTAATAACGGCACATAGTAGGGAAATGGGGAAGGCTAAAGTGAAAACAGAGGAACAGAGGAAGATAATAGGTACAGAACAAATAATAATAATAGGTGTAGACAATAGAGATTATTTGCAGGTACAATACTATTAGACAATAGAGATTATCGGCAGATACAATAATATTAGAGGCAACACAGATATAATACGGGCATAGAACGAATATTAGTGAAGACGAAAAGGGATGCTAGGGCTGAACAGTGGAAAAAACAGCACATCAAGATAAAATTAAAAGCGTATGGTGAACAGTAATGTAAAAGGAACATGGGAGAGATAAAGGAGAATAAGGACACAACAGAAGATAATAAGAGAACAAGCGGAAGTAAGAACATGAATAAATTAAGGAAAGTAAACACGACATTTACAGTACTTACAAATGACGCGAAGCAGGACATGAACAAAGATGATTCAGGCAAAGTAGAATATTAGATAATAAAAACAAAAAATGTGAAGAAACAAAACTAATTGTATGAGAAAACAGAAAGGAGCTGAACATGGAATCCAAATCTGGTCACGACGTAAATTAAATGAAAGGACGAAAATAGACAGGAATTAGGGCTATACCAAAAAAAGAAAAGAAAAACAAATATATATATATATATATATATATATATATATACATATATATATATATATATATATATACATATATATATATATATATATACATACATATATATATATATATATATATATATATATATATACATATATAGGTAAGCATGGACAATATGAGATTCATTGAAATAGTATATTTTTGTGTATGTGTATGAAGAAGAATAGCTGCCTAGATCTACTGCCCACTCCTTAACAGGCTATTACCGCTTATCGATGGTTTTAGGCACTCTTAGCACAATGCGATGGTTGTTCAAAGTATGTTGGCAAACAATGTACAGTCGCGGTCAATAATGTGCAGCAAGCACATTACTGTTCAAATGTTTCTCGGGTTGAAATAACACTTTTTATTAAATCATTACCTGATATTTTTACATTTCGGAAGTTTTCTTAATTGGTTCGAAAGGTCAAAATGCTTCAGGATGTGTAACCGCTACTGGTCAGGATTTACCTTAATTAATGATTGAAGGCCTCGAGTAAATTAATAAATACGATTATATTCATATTCCTTGTATTTATTAAAGTGAATACATTGTTTTATAGCAATCATTGGTTTGTCATCAAATAGTCTGTGGGTAGTTTCTTGAGAATATTACACAATAAGTTGCACCTCATTAAACGGATTTATGCACCTATATATTTTAACTATTCATATTGAATGTTGTTTATTGATTCACCACATCAGTATACGTTGAAACATTAGGTAAGATAAGATAGGAAGAGCAATACCCTAAATTATATAAATAGGTAAATAGAATAGACATATTGAATCAAATAGATACAGATAAACGATGATAGACACAATATAAATACAGCTCCGGAGTAATCTTCGTAATATACTTAAATATTTGTAATACTTTTATTGTGATTGTATTTTGGTGTATGTGTGTGTAAGTGTGTGTGAGTGCGTGTGTGTTTGCGGTAACCTCATAATTGCTAGTACCACTTGGATTTATCGCATTTATATTAAATTTATAAACAAGTATTCATTGTACACACTATTATCTTTGCAAGAATGTTCCAATTCTTAGCAATGTTTGTTTTGCTGGTGTTGCAAGTACCAATATTAATTAATGTATTTATTATATATATATATATATATATATATATATATATATATATATATATACAGTATATATATATATATATATATATATATATATATATATATACAGTATATATATATATATATATATATATATATATATATATATATAGAGAGAGAGAGAGAGAGGGGGGGAGAGATCAATGCACTGTTCACGATTAATTATGCTGCAATCCGAGGTAATGGAATGAAAGTAATGATAAAATAGCATCCTTAGATGTGACACAATATGTCTTCAAATACAGTGTGGCATAGTTTACCAAGGGAGGTGGTCGACAGTAATACAATTGATACGTTTAAGAAAAGACTGGACGATCATCTGATGAAGATTGGATCAATATGAATTAATCAGTAGGCATGTGTAATTTCCCTTTCAAACTAATGTGTGTCTATACTCTATAAAACCTTTCCTTGTGGGCATTTCCTGACCCATAAGGTTACAATTCATCTTATTATCCGGTACGGCTTATGTGATGAGGCGGGGTTATTATTTAAATTAGAGAAGAAGGGTGGGAAAAGCTCGTTGTACTTCATTGGTGTGTCTCACTGGTCCCCTAAATGGTCTATAAATATTCTGTAACCGATTTGACTCCTAACTTCCCACACACAAACTACCGCTCCACACAGGTTGTGTCACCCAATAACGAGAATACTGTCATTTATTTCATATATCTGTCTTATGTGAATAGGGTACAGTTGGTCATGATGTTATATGTAATTGATGTTATTAATGAGAAGTTTACTCTACTGGATGTAATTGGGGTTGCCATTAGGCGATATATTTTAATATGTCCTGCCCAAACATTTTGATAAAGTTTTGTGAAAGTGGATAAATATTTGTACGTTAAGTTAATATCATGATCTGGCAGTATGTTGAAATGTTGTTGGGAATAATTTGTAGTGTTCGTAGTAAACTAACTATTAGGCTAACATCTTCAAGTTTATCTCGGTCAGTTACAAGAATGATGTAATTAATCGTCGCTTTACTGAGTATATTGTTCCTATTAAATGTGTTTTAATTGGAGCTTAAATTAGTTCCCGAGTCGATGATGTATGAATGGCGGCTCCAGCATTGAAATGTTGATTGAAATGATTGGCCTTAACGACTGTAGCATCATATAAATATATATATATATATATATATATATATATATATATATATATATATATACATATATTTTTTTTTATGTACATCGATATATTCGATCGCTAAAACCTTACTCAGAAAATGTGTGAACTCAAGCCATACATACTTTAGAAGAATCTGGTTGAGCACCGGCACACTGAGGCACAGCTTAGTTGGACCTTACTGTCACCCAGCAGCTCCACTTCTCTTGGTTGTTAAGATGAAGACTGGATGGAGTTACCATTGTTGTTGAGGGTAGCCCGGTATTGGGGGCTAGTCGGCCACCGTAGACAACCACTTGTATAGTTGGTACTTGAAGCTGTCTCATGATATGCCCGTCAGGTTCCTTATTTATGTTGGGTGCACTTAGTTCAGGCGAGCTCCGTTATAGCTGTCCTGTATTATGGTTGTCACTATACACCCTCTTCTCTCTTGATGAAGCCAAGTAATTCTCTTCTTGGGTGGTTGTGTGTTTGAAGGTCCACATTTGGCAGCAGCCTCTCGAGACTCTTCCAAACATAAATGATGGTGTATCTGTCACGGCTGTGTTGGAAAGACTAAAGTTAAATGGTGTAGCCTTTCCCAATAGATAAAGTGTTCCATCCCTTCAATACAATCCATATTAATGAATAGCATTACTCACTGACTATTATGAACACATAATACATGTCAAGGAACAGTGGTAACATCATGCAGTCATAATTTTCATCGAGGTTGGTGGCGAACTATTGGATCTGACTGTACAGGGAGAACAGACAACACACACAACCTATGACTTCACCGATATAAACAATACTAACCCAATTATTCCGTATTCTGAGCAAGGAAGAACACATTTACGTAGTGTTAACTCTTATGGGGGATTATGAAACCACAATAATGACATAGCTTGGTCAATAGATGGCGCTGTGATCGCCGGCGTGTCGTCTGTCTGTTTACAACAGATGACAGGAACGATGCGAGGGTGTGTGGCGGAATAAACAAACCTGGCCCCAAACGTTGGCCACCGCTGCGTGGTATGTGGGGAAAAATTAGACGAACTGGCCGTGACCTACGATTCCATTTCATCCCATAAATATGGAACAATTCGCTGCTAAGGGAGTGATAAAATGTTTACATGAAAATAAATTATGAATAGTAGTGTGTTGTGTATTGGTTACAATCCAAAATATATATTTGACACCGGACACCGATTTGCATTTCATATTGCCATGACTGTTTCTCTCTTATTCATCCACTAATACTTAATTAATAAATAATTGAATTAGTATAAATTTGTAAATGGCACTTGCAATGGTGTGCACCGGAATAGGTGTAAATACTGATATTCTCAATAAGGGTAGTTCTCTGAGACCAACTGCTTACGAATCTGCACATAAGAGCTGTGTGTAATTATAGGGACTGGAGAATGATAGTTTATTCCAACAGAGAGGTCAGAAGAAATACAGTTTAATATTATAAGATAGACCTATGTTATTGTGCATTACAACCATTTACATGTATAAATGTGTAAAACATTAATGTGTTTGAATTAATTGCATGTTGTTAATGGACATTTCATAATGTATTACATTCCATTTACCCCAAGGATAATATTAGTGAGACTTTAGGTTATCAAAAATAACGAGAACTGGACACAATATACAGAGATAAAGGATACTAATATGTACACTCGGATACCATAGTCTCTAGCCCACCCCACTCTGGCAAAAGGTGAGGCCAGGACCATTTCTGGATGGCGGCCCACAGTGATGGTGATGGGTGGGGTTTGAAAGAGAGGGCAACACACAAACGAGCACAGTGTGAAGCATTTGAAGACTTCGAATCCTGTCCCAAATGCTTCACACTGTGTTCGTATGTGCGTTTCTCTCTCTCCCAAACCCCAGCCGTTACGATCATTGTGGGCCACCGTCCAGAAAGGGTCCTGTCCTCACCTCGTGCCAGAGTGGGGTGGGCTAGAGACTATGGTATCCGAGTGAACCTCAAATCTGCCTGCATACGTTTTCTTTAAAACCTATTATATTCCCATTCTCTTATCAACTAGCTTGGCCAATAGATGGCGTGCATGTAATGCCTTCGTAATTATAATGTGTAGTTGACACTCCGTATATTATGTCCTCCGTGATTCTGAGACACGTGGGAAGGGCGTCGTCTATAGTGTATAAAATATCGAACAAAAGATTGAGGAAATGAAAACAATTAGTAAAAGTAAACAACTTCAACATAGGGAAACATCGAGAGTTGTTTCATAAATCATCACTCATAATCCTTCATTAAAATCAACAATATCCCTCCCACTTGTTCAACCCTTTCAGTATATGATGACGCCCTCCTTCACTCTGCCTATGATTAGACGATTATATCAAACTTAGGAAGGACCTGTGGGAGCTTATGAACTATACAGTATGTATTGTACCTTTGATTCGTAGAGGATCTACGAAAGCTGAACAAAGTCGTCTAATGATAACCAGAATACATTTAAGACAAAAACATATATTTGAAAATTTTAATAATATGATCCTTGTTCTCGAGTAATTGGTTCACACAATTCGAAAAGAAAATGAACCCCGTCAATTTGTCAGTACGATGACGAATTTGGCATTTTGTTCTTGCAAACTAGTAACACTTAAGCTAAATTAGTATCCCTAGAAAGCCAAGAGGTAAAACTTATCTTATGAACCTTTTTGACTGTAAGATGGTGCACACTTGTTATAAGTACATACAATACTTCATGTTAAAACTAAATCGCAATTAAAATGTTCAATTAAAATAAATTATATTTATATTTTCAAAGTTGACTGGTTGGACATGGAGTTTGAAGCAATTTAAGTCATAAGAGGAGGGAAAGACTGATTTTGGGAGAGAGTTCCAGAGCTCAGCTGTTGAATAGAAGAAAGACAGAGTAACGTTTCACTCTTGGGTTGGACACAATAGGGATGGGATTGTGTTGGAAGACGGGTACCACGCTTCCTACGTAGAGGAGGTAGTATACACTGGGAGAGCTCAGTGGAGCACTGATTATTGTAGTACCGATAGAATAGCGAGAGAGATGCAACATTGCGGCGAAGAGAGAGAGTTTGCAGAGAGTTGGTGAGTGGCCCGGAAATAAATGATACGAAAGGCCTTCCTTTCTACTTTGTCTAGGAGTTTGGTGTAAGAGGATCCTCCCCTCACATGTGAACAATACTCAATACAAGGACGCACTGTGCCCCTGTACAGAGCAAGAAGCTGTGCAGGGGTAAAGAACCCCTTGAGGCGGTTGAGCATACCCAGCTTCTGGGACGCTGCCTTAGCAAGACTGGTAATATGGTCCTTCCAAGTGAAAGCAGAAGGAAAAGAGACACCGAGAGTATTGAGAGAAGACGAAGGATTGATTTTTGTATTGTTGAAGGATAAGGGATAGTCCTCTGGGAGTTTCGGGCGGGTAGATAGATGGAGAAATTGGGTTTTGAAAGCATTAAAGGCAGCAAGGTTTTCTCATAGTAGTTAGATCAGAAGATAAGTGTTCTATCGCCTCATTATGTTTGTCTTCGAGGGATTGCTGGCTGGGGCGTTCTGGAAAACTAATTGAGCAGTGCAAGGTAGAGTCATCTGCGTATGAATGGATGGGACTGGAGGTACAGTTAAGAAGATCATTTATGCAAATTAGAAAGCGAATAGGAGATAGGACAGAGCCCTGAGGAACACCGGAGTTGATAGGATGAGGAAGTGAGCGATGGCCGTCCACAACCACAGGTATGGAATGGCCGGAAAGGAAATTAGAGGCAAAGGCACAGATGGAGGGATAGAAACTGAAGGAGGGTTGTTTAGAAATTACAGATTTGTGCCAGACTCTATCGAAGGCCTTCGATATGTCTAGTACAATACATAATATTAAACAAAAGTGTGAAGAGATGTTGCCTACCCAATTTTCACGATGTTGTATCATCCAATCAGCATTTTTCTTTGGACTATAGTGATTATTTTGTTATCAAGCACTAACGACCTTCTGACTCCTTACACAACACCTTTATATTAGCTGGGTCTCTTACATACATAAAGAATATAAATATAGATTTATCATGTATATCAAGAATCATATGGTGACGTTGGTGTTGTTGATATTAAGATGTTGGACTGTCCTATTTGGAGCGGTGTTAACTCTCAATCTTGAGTCCTTTGTTCGAACCACCAGCTCTCAATTAGTCCTAATGCATCCTTTTTATAGTAGTAGTAATAGTAGTAATAGTAGTAGTAGTATTACTATTATTATGCCAAGCTGAAGACTTACATCATATTGTAAACACCAACTGATACTAGTAACCATCATAGTTTGTTAGACAATACTTTCCGCCACCACTATATATATATATATATATATATATATATATATATATATATATATATATATATATATATATATATATGGTGCTTATAATATAGTTTCCTGTCTATTTTATCACATTATCTTAATATTAACAACATCAATATTAGGAGGTCGGTGTCGGCAAGGGTATAACATCGCCGCTCTTTGTTTGGTCATTTTCACTCAATTCGACATAGTTTTTAATACATATCTCCATTTGTAGTCATAATTGAAAGTAAGTGTTGATACTGTAAGCTATTTTCGTTTATACCGGTTATTAGGTAAAATTGTGAAGAGATGTTATTTGACTTTTTTCACGGGGCCCCAGATGTCTGGCTCAAGTGAACAGACTATAGTTTGTTATAATATTAATATACAGTTTAGCCAGATTTTATTTAGGTACAAACTATATTATATCATAATACATATATTAACACTTTTCAAAATCGAATGCCATATTATGATTACGTTTAACCCTTTAATTCATTGGTATAATTCATAAATTAGTTACAACTTTCTGATAAAGGAACATATGGACAAACACTTATCTAAACTAAGGGAATACAATCCATAATATGTATAAACATAATCATATGGTAATGTTAGTGTTGTTGATAATAATATTTTCGACGGAAATGTCTGGATCAGTGTGAGCTGTCAATCATGAATCTTCTTGTATTTATCAAACAATGTTCACGTATGCAAATATATCGCACGTTAAAGTAGATCACGATATGTATATATATATATATATATATATATATATACAGTATACATATATACAGTATATATATATATATATATATATATATATATATATAATACACACACAATTCATTCATTGTCATAACCTGTTTACCTTAATATGAGTATAATGTATTAACAAACATAAATAATATGCGGAAATAGACCCGAAGCATTATTATATATTACCCAGTTCACAGCCGGGCGGTAAGAGGTGAGGGCCTCACTGCCTGGTTGTCTGATCGAGTCCTGAGTTAATACAAGACTTGGTCAGACAGTGACTGGTTAGGTGGCCACCGAACAGACTAAACACCTGTAGGTGTAGGTCGTTAGGTGGCCACTGACAGATATATATATATATATATCGGTATATATATATATATATATATATATATATATATATATATATATATACACAGTAGTAGTAGTGTAGAGGCCCCTCTGGTTCCAGTTGTGTCCTTCCGGCTAATCGCCGTCCTGGTTCCTGAATAGGCCACTCTAGTTCCTGTAGGGGCCTCATATATATATATATATATATATATATATATATATATATATATAACTACCTTTTTCTACACTTTCACATTATCGATGTTGTGTACATTATCATAATTCAGTATTTTTACTTTCTGTCTGAATAGTTAAGTCCCTCCGTGTCATCTTATGATATTGTTAGATTTGATTTAGATAATATATCACTGAAAGCTTCTTCACAGCTTATAGCCTGATTTAATGAATGTGTTAACACTAGACGATTTTATTACACTCATGATTATACATATTATGTAAACACATCAAATGGTCGCCAATAGGTAAAACATGCAATGCATACTTATCACCTGTTACCAATAAAGTAATGCACGATATATTCTATAAATAGTTTCCTCAACAACCTTTATTCTAACTGAGGAAAACAAAGACAGACAAATATAAGCAATTAAAACAGGGTTCATACACCTAATGCAGTCCACTATGCAGGAGAAACTTGCAACAATTAAAACAGGGTCCATACACCTAATGCAGTCCACTATGCAGGAGAAACTTGCAACAATTAAAACAGGGTCCATACACCTAATGCAGTCCACTATGCAGGAGAAACTTGCAAAAATTAAAACAGGGTCCATACACCTAATGCAGTCCACTATGCAGGAGAAACTTGCAACAATTAAGACAGGGTCCATACACCTAATGCAGTCTACTATGCAGGAGAAACTTGCAACAATTAGCTTGAACATGTTATGAATTGAGACAACAGTTGATTAAAAGTTAAAGGTCAAAGGTTAAAGGCATCACAGAATGATGGCCATGGGGAAGAACGGTAAATTTGTTCAAGGCACATTATAGCTATGAAGGCCACCAAGTAGACAGTGTCCAAGGTTAAGGCCTTGGGTAAAAAAGAAAAAACAAAATGACGCCTTGTGCGGGGTTGATCCTGTCTTGATAGCGTAATGCATAAATGCCGGGAATTTCAGTGGGAGTATCCTAGGTTCGAGTCCTTGGAGTGCCACATGCATTTGTTGATTTCATTAATTGAGTTTAGAAGTAAAGTTGGTTGGTCAAAAATATGAATGATTGATGTGGGAACGCTCTGCACTTCACCAGTCAGCTGTTGATACCGATGTGGAAAGTTTCATAACATCTTATTCAGTTAACATGCCATCAATCATAATCGATTAACGTTTTGTAATATATCTTTACTTAAGAAGTTTACAGCACCAACTTCCGTAAAGCCTGAAGATCACAAGTGGTCAGGGTATTGATATAGCCTTTACCTTATAATCCCTACTGATTCTTCCTAAGCTGTATACAATCGTCTATGCTATCCAAAATAAACTGTCAAAGACGTGATCATCTTGAGGGTGTTTAACAAAAGGTATATAATAATGACCAGAGTGACTCGACCCGAGGCCCTCAGTGTGACAACAACTTTACATTGAATGATACGAATGTTTGTCATTCGATAGCTCTGATTCCAGATGGTGGATGGGTACCAGTTCAGTTAACTTGTCCAATATGTTAGTTGTTGTTTCCAGGTGTTCTTGGTTTACATGCTGATTATATTATATGTGTATACTAATTGATTATTCAAGCTGCTTATTTATGCAACGATTGATTTTATTGAGAATGACATCGTTTTAACATTCTATCTTATATGGGTATAATGTAACTAAGCTATTGCCATAATGATTGCTAAAGGTTTATCGTACTAAACGGTTAATACAGAACACAAGAGTTAGTGTATAATGTCATGTCTTGCTGATAGTTGGTTGTGGAGTTCAGTATCTGCAATCGTTTGCAACTGGTACTTTATAACCTAAAGATGGCGTCCATTTTACTAGTCAACATCTGATTTTGGTTTGATAACCATTAATTTTAGTAAAAAGTGTATACCTTTACCTATTAACGCTCGTATACAAATCAGATAATTAAGGCTCAGTCACTCTTTCGGCTTTGGGGGAGACACTCGTTACAGGCATACTGCCTTTCGTCTCTTGCATACATATGCAAAACAACAAAATAATACTAATACTAATAATAATACATAAATCTAGCGGTAAGATGATATAATCAGTAGCAGGCATAGCAACAGCTATTGTGACACAGCCTGTATATCGCTTACTGTATTATGATATTCACATCAGGAATGCAAATCAAGGTCATATTCAAATGTGTAAATAATATTGAAATGTTATCACACACTGCAGATGTGTATGATAATAGGTTCTAAGTTAGCTAATAGTACAATTAACATGAAAGTATTCGTGATCATTTAAATTGTAGTTTAACTATAACCTCAAGTAAGATATTGAGATCAGCTCAATAAACTTTAGTAACTTTTGGTCAACTGTAATTGTACATGGTTATGTTGTTGTTATTGAGTGAGTCTCTTCATATCAAGTGCCCAAACCAAAGTATTGTAAATACACCGTGTTAGTATTGTTGTAGTAGTAAGATATATTATGGACCTGGTGACTCAGCCAAGATTCTCACACCGAGGGACGAGGAGAGAGTCATATGCGGTGATTTATTATGGTTAGATTAATATATATAAACTATGTTTTTAAATAATACAATTATTATTAAATAGTTGCATACAAAAGGTAAGCCCCTTTTAGCAACCCTCTAACATGTATTATTATCTCTTACGTCGCTGTAAACAATTAATGTTAAAGTTAGTGATAAACATAAACAAGAATAACAAAAGTGTGTTTGCTACATTCACAACCAAACACTATATGGTTGCACCAATGTTTCGGGTTCACAGTTTTACCAATACTGGATACGAATGGTTGAAAGGCTACATCTCTCAAACATACCTCATAACTAGTGACTTATTAAACAGTGTGTCACAGTTTATTGGACATTAACGTATTGTTCAATCAGGAAAGAACAACATGTGTAAGATATTAAGGGGATACAAGAGTTTTGGTCATGACTGTACGAATTGTCCAGTCTAACTGTTGTCAAAGGAGGTTTGTATATCTTATAATGTTGATTGATACATATAATGATTTTTTTTTGTTTTTTCATTTCACACACCATATTACACAGCATAGAAGATGTCATGCTATATTCAATAACTGCAAAGGGGCTACCCGAACACCCATTAAGTAACAATGGACGATGTAGCATGTAGAAATATTCAATGTTACCACCTAACAGCATATGAAGCTACTACTACTTCAAAATTCCATTCAGTTGGGCCACAAGGTAAACATAATGACGTCTTTGTTTACCAGGTTACATCATAATTGCATCATACATATTTTGTATGTTTAAGTTGATTATTCTTGCTAACAATTATATCATACCTTCAAAAGCATAGTGTCATAACAAAATTCCTGCGGTACTTCCAAACACCTGCAGACCAAACTCATACCTAACATACACCTGCGGTATTACTTAAGACTGCCGTTATCCACGGAATTTCGGTAATTTTATTTATATGGTAATTTAACTTATGATGAGGACTGAATTATAGTTAAGTTGAATGATATTTGACAACAGTAATTATATTATATATACCGTAATAATTTTAATCGGTTTGTAGAACTGGTTAATTAATAATTGTAACTCATTTCTGTTTTGGGTGAGGTTATTCTAAGTCAGTAAAGGTGTTAGGATATCTTTGATGGTCCTTAGTCATGTGTGTCATCAGTAATAATGGCATAATAATATGTTAACGTAAATGAATGGTAACATTATTAACATTATATAATATATTCGTTACAGATAATAAATAAACTTAAGGTAAATACATGTTGCTGATCCTTCTAAAACAGGAAGCAATGTGGACCTTGTGACACAGCCAGGGTTCTCACTCAGAGGGGACACGGTCCAGTTATTTGGTATATGTTTCCTTTTTATGTTTTAACCCACATTAATACAATTTGTTGTGATACAATACAATTCTAAATGTCCTTATGCAAAGGGTATCATTTGAAACTGTTTCCATCGCATATTACTGTATTCTAGGCGTACCAATTGTATACTCATATTATTAAATTGTATCATAGCAAGTTATGGCAGGAATAATGGAATATGTCTCCTGGCAAATAGTATAATTGGTAAATGTATGGTTATTACATATGTCATGTGATGTTAATTGGTATGGTTTGTGGTTTATATTACAGTACAATATATTGTGAAGTAACTTACACAGTCAGGTTCAGTAGTCACGTAAAACATCGTATAATTAGGCTTTAGTATTCTCTTATATTTAATGCAGTACATGCTGCAAATACAACTTGTAAATGAGTTATTATAGAGACTCAAACATGTTAGATTATTTCATAATACAATTAGAAGATCGACACTCGTGTATTACTTTTGATTGTGACTGTACGTCTCCACTACTTTGACTGCATGTAAATAATGATGTTACTCCACTACGTAATGTGACAGTTCAAGTATTCCTTAAATAATATTACATCACCAATATATAACTATGTCTAACTGAGGAAAACAAAGAAAACAAAATATAAGCAATTAAAACATGATCCATATACCTAAGGCAATCCACTATGCAAGAAATACTTGCAATAATTTGTTTGAACATTTTGTGAATTGAAAACACAGTTGCTTAAAGATAAAGATCATAGGTTAAAGGCATCACATAATGATGGTTACAGGGAAGGAAGGTAAAGTTGTTCAAGGCACATTATAGCCATAAACTCAAGTATAAGGCCTTGTATTAAACAAAAATAATAATAAAAATCAACCAAAAATAAAAACCGTTGACGCCTTGAGCAGGGTCGATCCTGGGATGACTGAAGTTAGACTCCAAGACGTTCTGCACTTCACCAACCAGCCGTTAACCCATGCAGTACCGGTGACATCGTTTTCATTATATTCTGGCAACTATTAGACAGTTTTATTCAGCTTAGGAAGGATGTCTACCAGTTAAAAGATGGCAGAATATCTTAATTAATCCTTTTAGTTGTCATATATCCTTCCTAACCTTCATAAAATTGTCTAAGCGCTGCTGAAATAAAATCAACAAGACGTCGCTGGTACTTTAAGGGTTAATAATGGTGTGGAACGTTATAGGATGTGAATTATGAAAACACACCAACATCAGAATGTCTGCAATGTGGAAGAGTATTTTCGCTTTCAAGGTAATCCCCAAATGATCGTTTGCGATTTTTAGGCTATAAGGAAGTTGGGGTTGGGGTTGGGGTTATCGATATTCAGCATAATTACCTGCTGAAATTCGCTTGTAGTGCATATATAAATACATAAAACTGTATTCAGTTAACATGCCATCAATCATAATCGATTAAAGTTTGTTTTTTATATATTAATTTTAAAAGTTTACGATGCCAACTTCCGTATAGCCTGAAGATCACAAGTGGTCAATAACAACCTAGCAGTTATGTAGGAGTTTCCAGCTTCAGTATCACTTTACCAGCTTACGGTACCATAGGTGAGAGTGTTGACAGATGTACACTGTTACTAACTATAGAACCGTTTATACTCTACCACATTAAGGTACCATAGGTGAGTGTGTTGACAGATGTACACTGTTACTAACTATAGGACCGTTTATACTCTACCACATTAAGGTACCATAGGTGAGAGTGTTGACAGATGTACACTGTTACTAACTATAGAACCGTTTATACTCTACCGCATTAAGGTACCATAGGTGAGAGTGTTGACAGATGTACACTGTTACTAACTATAGAACCGTTTATACTCTACCACATTAAGGTACCATAGGTGAGAGTGTTGACAGATGTACACTGTTACTAACTATAGAACCGTTTATACTCTACCACCTTAAGGTACCATAGGTGAGAGTGTTGACAGATGTACACTGTTACTAACTATAGAACCGTTTATACTCTACCACCTTAAGGTACCATAGGTGAGTGTTGACAGATGTACACTGTTACTAACTATAGAACCGTTTATACTCTACCACCTTAAGGTACCATAGGTGAGAGTGTTGACAGATGTACACTGTTACTAACTATAGGACCGTTTATACTCTAGCACCTTAAGGTACCATAGGTGAGAGTGTTGACAGATGTACACTGTTACTAACTATAGAACAGTTTATACTCTACCACCTTAAGGTACCATAGGTGAGAGTGTTGACAGATGTACACTGTTACTAACTATAGAACCGTTTATACTCTACCACCTTACGGTACCATAGGTGAGAGTGTTGACAGATGTACACTGTTACTAACTATAGAACCGTTTATACTCTACCACCTTACGGTACCATAGGTGAGAGTGTTGACAGATGTACACTGTTACTTACTATAGAACCGTTTATACTCTACCACCTTAAGGTACCATAGGTGAGAGTGTTGACAGATGTACACTGTTACTAACTATAGAACCGTTTATACTCTACCACCTTAAGGTACCATAGGTGAGAGTGTTGACAGATGTACACTGTTACTAACTATAGAACCGTTTATACTCTACCACCTTACGGTACCATAGGTGAGAGCGTTGACAGATGTACACTGTTACTAACTATAGAACCGTTTATACTCTACCACCTTACGGTACCATAGGTGAGTGTTGACAGATGTACACTGTTACTAACTATAGAACCGTTTATACTCTACCACCTTAAGGTACCATAGGTGAGAGTGTTGACAGATGTACACTGTTACTAACTATAGAACCGTTTATACTCTACCACCTTACGGTACCATAGGTGAGTGTTGACAGATGTACACTGTTACTAACTATAGAACCGTTTATACTCTACCACCTTAAGGTACCATAGGTGAGAGTGTTGACAGATGTACACTGTTACTAACTATAGAACCGTTTATACTCTACCACCTTACGGTACCATAGGTGAGTGTTGACAGATGTACACTGTTACTAACTATAGAACCGTTTATACTCTACCACCTTAAGGTACCATAGGTGAGAGTGTTGACAGATGTACACTGTTACTAACTATAGAACCGTTTATACTCTACCACCTTAAGGTACCATAGGTGAGAGTGTTGACAGATGTACACTGTTACTAACTACATATTCAGAATATAAAGGGCATATGATATTCAGAGACTTAATTTAGACAATCATTACCCTTCTTATTGCCACAGAGCCTTTCTAAGCTGTATACAATCGCCAGAATCAACTTGTCAAAAGGCATCATAATCCTGAAGGGTTAAACAAAAGGTATATATTAATGACCAGAGTGACTCGACCCAAGGCCCTCAGTGTGAGAACCCCTGGCTGTGTTACCCAAACCAATTATCTTCCCACAACAATAATACTACTACATTATATTGCCCTAACTGTCTTTTATGACTTACAATTAAGATTACCACGCATTTGGACAGTTTGATCTACCTATCATTATAAGATTTTATACAAGTTAGGAAGGATCTTTGGGAATCAAACAGGCAAAAGACCATCTTAATTAACCGTCTGACTAGCTCATACCCTTTTTAATCTGAATAAAATCGTCCAATAATAGTCGGAAAGCATAAACATAATGCGTGATCATATCTTCTAAGGGTTAAGAGGCTGAACGTTGCCCCGACTATGATCATTTAAATCCAATTTATTTAGTTACATTATGGGAAAATTCTCGGTTTTATATGGAATCTCCCTCTTTTTTAGCCCCATTAGTTTGAACATATTTATATGTTTGCCCCATTAGATTGGCGTTTTTGAGACTCTTCGCCCCATTTATTTGCTAATATAAAGACCTTTCGTGGTATTTACTTGTCGATCTTTTCCTGGAGAGCTAATAACAAAATGTACAAACTCGAAGGGGGATCTTGCAAGTGATTTCAAACCTTGATATAATAACAATAATAACAATAATACCGGTAATTATAATATTAATAATAATAATAATAATAATAAAATATGTTATTATCTGTAGTTGAGCTGGTGGTAATACTACTACTACTACTACTACTACTACTAATATTAATAATAATAATAATAATAATAATAAAACAAATAATAATAATAACAACAAAAGATGCGCGAAATTCAACTGTTGAGCTGGTGGTTCGAACAAGGGACTCGGTATTCTGAGTTGACACCGCTCCAGACAGACCAGTCAAGCATCTTATTATAAACAACACATAGTTTGACCACATGATTCCTTCTCTTCATAATAGTTCCTTCCCTTAACCCGTACAGTACCGATTACGTCCCTTTCTTAATATTGTGGCGACTATTAGACGCTTTTATTGAGATTAGGAAGGATAGATAGATAGGAAGGACCTCTAACAATTAACTGGCTTCGTACTATCTCAACCAACCCTTTTACCTACCACAGATCCTTCCTAAGCTGCACAACATCGTCTCAATATAGCTAGACTAAAAGCTAACACACGTCGCTGGTACTCACAGGGTTAAATTAGATGATGTTTTGTTCACATGTTCAGATGCCACTGATTCGGGCTTGATTTTCGGTACATACATAATAGACAATATTGTGTTTCGCTATTTAACATTAGCATCACAGAAATACGGATTACTTAGCTAATATTTGAATTACTCGACACAGAAAGGTCTTGCTTAAGCTGAATGAAATCGTCTGCAGGTAGCTAGAGCAAAATGTAACAGGTCTCCTCTGATTTAGAAGGTTAACGTGAGTTTCTCGATTATATTTAGATTAGGAAGGATATATGGGTCAGAGTCAGAGGGTCAATTGAGATTGTATTTACCCATTTAATTCTCAGAGGTCCTTCCTAGATGTTCTTAGATAAGATAGATGTAGGTTGTTTTGGGATCTGTTCTTAGGTAGCTGCAAGATAATTGTAGTGTAGTGGATATACATAGTGCATGGGGTATAGGTTATAGTGAGGGATGTAGTGACGTAGGGCATAAAGGTGTAAAAGAACAAATAGGGGTGTAGGGAAGAAGGAGTCTGCCTCGTATGGGCCAATGGGCCTGCTGCAGATTTCCATTGTTCTTATGTTCTTATGTTCTTATGTTCGTAAGCTGTATAAAATAATCTAGTAATAGCAAGAATATACTGACAACACGCGTCATAATCCTCTAAGGTTAAGATCAGGAAGAACCATTATCAATAAAGCGATTAACCTCTTGAGAATTATGACTCGTTTTGACAGTTGATTCTGGCTATCAATAGATGGTTTAATATAGCTTAGGAAGGCTCTGCAGGCATTAAAGGTATAGAGACTATCTTAATTAACCCTCTGACTTACATACACCCTTCCTAATCTAGATATAACCATCTAATAATAGCGAGCATAAACTGTCAACACGTGTTATAATCCTCAAAGGGTTAAATTGGAAGGATTGTAGCCGTTTGGTTCCTGAGGTTTTCCACAACAAAGATGAGGCCATTGTGTTGAAAGGGTTTAATTAAGGGGAGGTTTGTTATTTTATGGACCCCCTTCTCCCTCATGTGGCGATTTTAAGACATTGCGTGCCATTTAAGTGTCATTATTTGTTATCATGGTGAGCAAAAGTGAGCCTTTGGCCGGGTCAATATTCTATCCAGAAATGTACAATGTTTACTCAAATCGGGATCTTGGTGGCAGTTTGTAAAGCTTGATGGAGGTCTCGGGATGACACTAAAAATAATGAATAAATAAATAAATAAATAAATGCCCAAATAAATCCCAATCTGCCCTTATGTCTGAGATACCTGGATGTATAAATAAACCCTTTCGGTATTATCACACTTTATTTGACTATGATCTGGCTAACATTAGACGATTATATTCGGCTCTAGAAGGACTTTTTATAATGGAATAGTTAACTAACCCTCTGAATCCCATAATCCCTTCCTAAGCTGAACAATGATGTAATGGTAGCCAGGAATATAAAGGTCATCTATACTGAAAGGGTTAACTTCACCGTGACTGTCCACCTTGTTATTGTCACCCACACAAACAGGCACGCTCCTTCTCCCTAATGTTTAGCCCCATTAGTGAGGAGATTTTAAGAATTAAATACAAATATTGAAATTTAGACAAATATTCATATGGTGAAAGTTTGTGTCGTTGATAATAGGATGCTGACCGGCCTGTCTGGAGCGGTGTGAACTCTGAATCCCGAGTCCCTTGTTCGAACCACCAACTCAAAGCAAGCAGGTACCATATTTATATTATTATAAGTATTGTTACTATTATCAATATTATTTTCATCATTAGTATTTTAATTATTATATATATTATATATTTAAAAGGCAATTTCAAAGTGTTAATAATTATCTGAGTCGGTATGTCTCTCTTATTTTATACACCATAATATACAATTATCCTGGTAATTTAGTCAACACGAGGTTAGTGCTTTCAGTTTATAGTCACATAAAGCCTAGTGATTATCTTGTACAAAGGGAAGGTTTGTGTTTACAATTATTTATTTGTTAATTTTCATATTTATTTATTTATTATTTTAGTTTTCTCCCAAGACCTCCATCAAGCATAAACAATACCCCCAAACCCCCCCCTTCCAGATAACAAATCTGTGCCATTTTCCGTGGAAAAATGTCTAGGCCGAAGGCCAGTTCCTCTTAAATTACAGCCTCGCTATTGCCCGTCAGGAAATAAATATCCACACCTAAATACAAAACGAAAGTTAAACAACAAATTGCCAAACCAATTGGGCTAAAGCTGAGGATGAAGGGGGTTCAGAAAAAAATGCAATTAAAAATAAATGTTGAGAGTCTTTGCACCTCCACTTCATACTCTAGCTATACTTGTTAGGTTTTGTGCAGTTTAAGAAGGATCTGTGGTAGTAAAAAGGGTTAAGTGAGAGAGTTCCAAGCCTGTTAATCGCTGGAGGTCCTTTTTAACTGAGTGAAATCGTGAAATAAGTAGCCAGAATAAAGTTAAATGGACGTCGCCGGTACAGAAGGGGTTAATATAATTTGTTAATATAAGTATGGTCGTAACTGAGGTGACTGACCAACTTAACCCCTTCAGGATTATCACGCTGTTTGGCAGAATATTCTGACTATCATTAGACGATTTTATACAGCTTAGGAAGGGTCTGAGGGATATAAAAGGGTAAAACTATCTCGACTAACCCTCTGACTTCAATACACCCTTCCTAATCTGAATAAACTCGTTTAATAAAAGCTGGCAGTCAGAAAATAACTGCATCATCGTATTTTGAAAGGGTTAATATGTGAATTATTATATAAAGCGAGAATAATGCATCAATGCAATGTACAGTCGTGGACAATAACACTGGAGCATTATCTTCTGACAACAACAACAGCCGAGGAACATTTACTATAGTCTATTTATGTTCAATTGACGGTAAATTGCAAAGTTCCCATCAAGATTTCTCAGTTACTTTGAAGATTATGTAGTGAAATACGGTGCTAATAATATAAACTTGGTGTTAATATGATGCAGAGACATAGTAGTTTCATATTTCCCCATTGAGTATCGATAAATTAGCTGCTTAGTGATTCCATTTATCGTCAGCTGAACAGAAACAGAGTATAGTGAAACCTAGTGACCTGTGGCTTAACACTATCTGATCCGACGTCTTGTGGGCTAGTCTAATATTTGGTGTAATTATTGGTGAGGATTTTGTTTTCTTTTGCCATTTTCGAGCAATGTAATTTAGTTTGTCCTCTAGGCTAATGAAAACGCCTTCCCAGACTTCCTTCAAACTATTATAATTCCAAACCATATCCTTTTCAAGCTATATTTGTCTATCTATCTATTGCCTGACGCCGTGATCCCCGAAGGGGTGGCCATATAATGCTTTCTTCTAAGTTATACGCTCGCTATCGTTGACCGAAAAAAACACCTGGATGGGGTGAAGCGTCTTATTATAGCCAAACAAAAACATTAAATAATAATTATGATAATAATAATAATAATAATAATAATAATAATAATAATAATGATAATATAAATGTTAATAATCTATTTTGTATTTATTTCACCACAAAACCAAACACCTCTAATGTAATTAATGAAAGCATATATGAGATCCACCGGGATTCGAACGTGGGTTATCACACACAGCTATTTAAACTCTCTAACCATTACACCACCAAGACTGTTAACCCCTTCTGTACCGGAGACGTCCTTCCAATTTATTTTGGCTGTTATTAGACGATTTTAATCAGCTTAGGCTGGACGGCTACGAATAAGTAAGCTACAGACTAACTCAATTAATCCTTTTAGCTACCACATTATCTACCTCAGCTTCATAAAATCGTCTAAATGTAGCATAAATACAATACAAAAAACGTCACCGGTATAGAAGGGGTTAACGGTTTATGCACAAGCCTACACTTATTATCATAATAATATTACAATAATACTAAAATAAAGATGCTGGATCTCTCGGAGCTGGTGATTCGAACAAGGGACTCGGGATTCAGAGTTCACACCGCTCCAAACAGGTTAGACAGCATCTTATTATCAACGACGCAAACTGTCACCACATGAATCCGTTTCTTAATATTATTGTTTTTATTTGATTTGTTTAGATTATTTTGTTTTCTTATGCTTCTCTGTCAAAATAAGTGTATGTAGTTGGGGCAATTACCAACGAATTAAACCCTATTTGGTCGGATGGAGGTCCTTTTGGGCCTCCCCTGTTTGGCTCATTAGTTTGGGGATTCTAAGACGTTTCACTTTAGGTGTGGTGGAGTGGTCTTGCCACTGGCCTGGTAATCCAAAGGTCCCGGGTTCAAATCCCGATGTATCAATGGGAAGATATTATTGGGATGGAATTTGTGCTGTACCTGGTATCAGTGCATTACCACAAGCCCACCGAAACGTCAATAAAATACCCTCATTGTTCCCTGATTAAATAGCACTGTATGAATATTCCCATATTCAAAATATGCTATAGGGCTGCAATGCCTGGTGAGTTATCTGCTCAACAGGTGGCGTTGTGTGTGTGTAAGTATGAGAGTCCGAGTGTAGGGGGTGAGACAGTGAAGCACGGGAACGAGGTGGCTTCAGAGATGGAATCGTTTCGGGCCATGAGTGAGCACCGTGCCTCATGTGAAGGCAAGATGGCAGGTGCTTGTTGTGCTCTACGTGCTTCACATGTCTCACTCCCTAGACTGGAACAAGACCTCACGGGTTTCACTGTTCATTGTACAGCGGTGAATGTTAAGGCTCTCAGCCTATGCCCGAGAGGAAGTAAGTTGGAATATAGAAAAAAAATAAAAAATAAATAAAAAAAGTTGGGCAAAAATATGACGTTTATTTGTTATCGTAGGAGACAAACTAAAATTGGGAAACATACTAACTTGTTCATGTAGTAATGTACACCCTTTGTGGTGGATTGTGTTCTTTTATTTATAAATTGTTAATTTTCTTAAGCGGTGTTTCCGCATAGCGATTTTGATAAGTTGTTTTGTCTTTTTACTGTGTTCGTCCAAGTATTGGTTTGTTTATTTTGCAAGTTATATAATACAATTGCTCGAAAATGCCAAAAGCAAGCCAAATCATCAATAATAATGAAAGAAACCATTCTAATAACCCACAAGTCATCACCTCACATAGTGTTAAGTTTTGTGTATCATGTGATTATATCGTGTAGGTTTGGAATGAAGGCTTATTGAATATGTCTGTATTATCCACGGCCTAACTGTTGGTACTTCCGAAATCTTAAGGTCGAAAATAAACACCATGTGAGGAAGAGCACTTTATTGACAACGTTTCGCATATAGCTTCATCAGGCCAATGAAACATTGTCAATAAAGTGCTCTTCCTCACATACTGTTTATTTTCATTCAGTCTACTTTTCAAAGTATAATTTTATCAATCTTAAGGTCATTCATTCTTGCTCGCTTAACCCCTTCAGTACCGATGACATCCTCCTCATAATGTTCTTGTCACTATGAGACGATTATATTTTGCTTGGGAAGGATGTCTACCAATTAAAAGTCTACAGACTATCTCAATTAATCCTTTTAGCCACCATGTATTCTTCGTAAGCTTCACAACATCGTAAACATGTAGCTGAAATCCTTTATTACATTCACATGACCACATTATAGAAGTTCAGCACATTGAAGAGCACAGTGAAATTCGGCTAAAATAAAGTTAAGGGGGAAGTGTTTATTATTTGGTCGATTATTTTATATATGTATTTAATATTTATTTAGTTTCCTCCCTAGACCTCCATCACACTTAAACAAGCATCCATTAGAAACCCCATCTAGATTAATTTGTAAATTTTTCGGTAAAAAAATGTTCCGGCCAATAGCCGGTTCTCCCAACATCACAGGCTCACTATCGTTTTCCTAGGGAAAAAATAGACACCTACAAAGCACGAAAGGTCTTAATATTTACAAAGATATGGGACGAAAGGTCTTAAAAACGACAAACTAAAAGGGAAAACATCTTAAAATCTGAAAACTAATGGGGCTAACATAACTGAGAAGGGAGTTATGGACAAAACGACCCATCTCCCCTTAACATCAAGTTGAACACAATCCCATACATCTATACATGATAATTAACACTATCTGACCGGACGTCTTGGTGGGTATTATATTATGTTTCAGGCTTGTATCCGCAGAGAAGGTTGTCAGTGTCTGTCTGTATGTCTGCACCTGTATTATTGTATTACATGATAAACTATAGGTTCTCTTAGGCCACTTGACTATAAAATTTTGTTCCTAAGCTAAATGAAGTCGTTTATAGAAAACCAGAATAACAATTATAATCTTTGTCATCTTACTAAAGGGATAAAACCAGATGGTTGTATTCTGCTTAAAGACAATATTATTCCTAACAGAAACTTATGCACAAAAACAACATTTGAGGAGAGATAATAAACAAGAATGATGTAATAAAGGTTTGTGTTGTTGATAATAAGATGCTGTCATGTCCTGTCTGGAGCGGTGTGAACTAACAATTAGTATGTGTTGTTGAGTTAATTATTATTATTATACACATATCAATACAATTATGATTATAATAATAATAATAATTATTATTATTATATTTATTACACTATCATGATATATTATTATTATACAAACATCTGAGTCTGTTTATACCTTTTCTATTCTTGTCACAATAATATACAATGAACTTAAGGTAAACCATGAAGCTACCTTCACTTTGTAATAGTGATTATTGAGTTATCTAGAATTGTTGACCTTTTGATCCTTTGTACATCCCCTTTATAGTCCTCGTTAGTTGTTTGGGACTTTTTAATCTGGACTTATCCATAATTCACTTTGTTCTTTAAACATTTATTATGATTTGATGGTATAAATAGTAACGTTACTGAACCAGTATTCACTGCCCAATGTCAGTAGTAAATAGTACCTGCATAATAATAACAATAATAGTAGTAGTAATCTACTACTACTACTACTGCTACTACTTCTACAAATATTAATAATAATAATAATAATAATAATAAAAACGCAAATTATGACGGACTTAAGGAATCGCTATCAAACATACACTCAAACCTCATAAATATAAACGAAGTAAATGAACTATGGGGACATTTTAAGTCTACAATTACAGAAGCGCATAAACAATTTGTACCCATGAAACCAAAACGTAATACGAAATCAAGTATGCCCCCTTGGTACAGTAGAGACATTGGCAAGGCAATAAGAAAAAGGAATCAACTCCACAAACTTGTAAAAAATAACACAAACACTGAAGTAATTAAAAACTTGTACAAAAATAGTAGAAGGGAAGTGAAAAAAATAATTAGGGCGAACAAACAAAATTACGAAATGACTATTGCCAGAGAAAGTGCCACAAACCCCAAAAAATTCTACAGTTACGTAAATAAAAATAAACAGATCAAAAGCGGAATCAGACCGCTAATAGCAGATGGCCAGACAATAACAGGTGACACAAACACGGCAAATCTGCTCAACAAATATTTTGGCTCAGTTTTCACAGAAGAAATTATCGATCATACCCTTGAAAATAACACCTCAACTCATGTGATAGGAGATTTCACCATCAGTGTTAGCGAAGTACAAAGCAAATTGAGTAATTTAAATGTAAATAAGACCCCGGGACCCGACATGCTCCACCCGAAAATAATTAAGAATGTTAAGGACGAAATAGCAAAACCCCTGACACAACTATTTAACTTATCATTACTACAGGGGATTGTACCGAGTGATTGGAAAGATGCGAACATTACGCCGATATACAAGAAGGGTAGCAAGGCCAAAGCGAGTAATTACAGACCAATTAGTCTAACTTCAATTGTAGGAAAAATCATGGAAAAAATCATTAGAGATAAGATAGTAGATTACCTCGAATCAAACAACCTAATCAAAAATAGTCAACACGGCTTTAGATCAAATAAGTCATGCCTAACAAATTTGATTGAATTTTATAACAAACTATTCACATATAACGACATGACGAAATCACTAGATATAATCTTCTTGGACTTTCAAAAAGCTTTCGACAAGGTGCCTCACCGAAAACTATTGGCTAAACTGGAGAGGATAGGTATCAAAGGTGAAATTCATTCTTGGATAAAAAATTGGCTTACAGACAGAAGACAGAGAGTGGTGATAAATGGAGTGGAATCGGAGTGGGAGCCTGTCACTAGTGGAGTTCCACAGGGTTCAGTCCTTGGACCGGTCCTGTTTCTCATTTACATTAACGATATTGATGTAGGGGTAAACAACACCATTTCCAAATTCGCCGACGATACAAAAATAGGAAATACAGTCCTGAACAAAGATGATAGAAATGCGTTGCAATCTGATTTAAACATGATATCAGAGTGGTCGAAAAAATGGCAGATGCCCTTCAATGTCGATAAATGTCAGGTGCTGCAGGTTGGTAGCAGAAATATGAAATACAAATACGAAATGAATGGCAAACAAATAAAAACCGCAACGGTAGTAAAAGACCTAGGGGTACTAATATCTGAAAACCTAAAAACTTCCGACCAATGTATAGCAGCTGCAAATAAGGCAAACATAGCATTGGGCTTTATTAAACGAAAATTTACATATAAACATGAAAACGTAATAGTGCCACCGTTCAAAAGTATGGTGAGGCCCCACCTTGAATATGGTGTGCAGTTCTGGTCACCTTATCTGATCAAGGACATTGTAAGACTCGAGTCAGTACAGCGTAGAGCGACGAAGATGATACCCTCATTAAGAAATAAACCATATGAAGAAAGACTTAAACGATTGAACCTGTTCTCATTAAAAAAGAGGAGGTTGAGGGGTCAGCTTATTGAGTGCTTTAAGATACTAAAAGGTTTCGACAAAGTCGATGTCAATGCACTATTCACATTAAACAATACTAATCAAACTCGCGGAAATGGAATGAAATTAAAAACCAAAAAGGCAAACCTAGATGTCACAACGAGTTTTTCACCTACAGTGTGGCGACAGAGTGGAATAAACTACCAGCGAGAGTGGTGGAGAGCGACACAATAAACGCTTTCAAGGGAAGGCTTGACCTCTATCTGCAGAGGGCTGGGGTAATATGAAAAAAAAAAAAAATGTATGTATGTGTGTGCACTGTACAGTATGTATATACAGTATATATACTGTATATATATGTATGTATGTGTGTATGTATGTATGTGTGTGTGTGTGTGTGTATATGTATGTACCGGTGTGTATATATATATATATATATATATATATATATATATATATATATATATATATATATATATATAATGCATATATACATATATAGTTTGTAAGGCCAGACTGCCTAGTAAGGACCTCGAGGTCTGTGTGGTCTGTGGATCTATGTAGCTCTATGTAGCTCTCTCTCTCTCTCTCTCTCTCTCTTTGTATGGATATGTTTGGCCAGAAACTCAATAGCACCGTATTTCTTTGTGAAAGGCAGAAAAAGCATGAGTGAGAGTGTATAGACTCCGTGAGTGGGTGTAATTCACTTCACTTGCTTGTTCGTCAAGGGGAATCCACGCAATGCGAGCTAAGCTCATTATTATCGCGCCTCCTTAACTGGGAATGTATTGCGTGAAATGCATGTTAAGTGTTTATGTATCGTTGGAATGGCTGTGGATGTGTGTGTAGTCTGTATTTTAGCCAATTGGCGACATCTGGAAACGAAGGCTTAGGGTTAATCTGTAAGATACCATTCTCACTACGGTACCAGTCTCACCCGAAGGCTTAGGTTGACCAGTAGCTTAGGTTGACCAGTACGATACCCATCTCACCTTGTAACCGATCACCAACCCCAGATGGGACGTCACAATTTCGTCCACTTATACCAGGTTCCTATTTATACTGCTAGGTGAACAGAGGCTACACCGTTAGGAGACTTGCCCAAATGTCTCTTCCCCGCCCGGGTCTCGAACCCGGGACCTTCTAGTTGTGAGCCAGACGCGCTATCAGTGTGTGTGTGTGAATAGGTGTTTGTGCATGGTGCTTGTGTGTTTTGGGGTGCCAGATTTAGTGGTATATATGCGGAAGTAATTTGAACGTGTGTGTGATTACGCTAGTTTAGGTTAAACATATTTGAGAGTTCTGTGTGCGTGTGTGTCTGTGTAAGTCTATGAAAGATTGTATATTAGCCTATGACTGTACGACTGTAAGCCATACCATGTGTGTATCTGTGTGATTGTGTTTTACTTGCATGAGTTATTGAACGACGTCTAAGCTTAGTAAATGTTTTGTTTGCCCTATTGTGTGTGTGTAGAAAAAAGAGAGAGAGAGAGAGTAGTAGTAGTTGGGTGTTGCTATGACTGAAGGGTGTGAGGTTGTGGTCATTTTGTGAAACATATTTAGTTCTATATTTACAAAGAACATGTATTTTCTACTATAGAGTAATGTATATACAGCCAACAATATGTATATGAATGATAGACTTATATAAATGTTTGAAGCTGACACTGCAGTAAATATTGCAATACGATCAACATTTGCGAAGTGCCAGAACTACTGACTGACAAAAATGATCCTAGGTGTTGGTGAAAGGTTGGATTGGGTTGGATAGTGGTGAGGGTAGGGTTTTGTGTGTGGGTGCATAGGTGGGTGGGATATAGAAACAAAAACATTTTAAGAGTGGTCAGAGTGGGCAACTTATTTGTTATATATATTTTTTTTAAGAAGTCGGAGATGGCGTTATTCCTAGCCTAGGGGCCAACTAAAATACATCCCTCGAAATTAGCAATAACAAGCAAAATCCTCAATACTAAATACACCAACTATCATTATAGCCCACAAGACATCGGTCCAGATAATGTTAATGATAATGTTTAATATGCTTGTAAACATATACTTTATCTCGGCCATCATCAGTCTTTGTGAACGACCAATGTTAAGGGGAGCATCCCCCATGATTTGCAAAATGATCGGATCATTTTCAGTTTTATCATGTTATAGATACCCCTCGTAGAAACAACATATGCACACATGAAGCAAATCGGACAAACAGTGTTTTCGCTACCTAGGATTTTCGCATTTTTTGCACATTTTAAAACCGCTAAAACGTTTTTGGACCAATTTTAATAAATAATATATCATTGGAAAGAGGGAATAAAATATATTAAAATTGGGTGACGGATTGTTGATACACTCTATAGTTTTGCCGTTGTATGAATAATAAATTTAGCAAATTCCGGAACTTCTTTCTTTTCGTTTGTTTTTCTGCGTATTCGTTATCAGTAATCGCCTGGCCCCTTGTACAGTCGGCCAAATAAGTGATGTCGCGGCACCAAGTATATTTCGAGCATTAATTGGTATCAGCACTATCTAAGCATTACTTCATTGCTTCGAGTGAGATATACAAACATGTTCCTATCTTTACACACCCTATTACACATCTGACAGACATTAATACAGCAGACAGTGAGCAAAATATAATGACAGCGGTGACACAACTTATTTGGCCAACTGTACTATATGACTGGGAGATTAACCACTTCTGTACCGGCATCTTCTTTTTTCATTTTATTCTAGCTCTGTTTATGCTTTTGTTGGCAGTTTAAGAAGGATCTGTGATAGTAAAAAGGGTTACATGTGATAGTTCGAAGCTTGTTAATTGCTGGAGGCCCATTTTCTGCAGAGTAAAATCGTCTAATAGTAGCCAAAGTAAAGTTAAAAGTACGGCGGCGGTACTGAAAAGGCTAAAGATGATTTGTGCCAGTGTGTTAATAGGAAGGTTCTTGATACAACTAGAGATTATTATTATATATAGTGAAGTTTATATAAGTGTATGAAGCAGGGCCTTCTTCATATATTATACAGTATATAGTGAAGTTTATATAAGTGTATGAAGCAAGGCCTTCTTCATATATTATACAGTTTATAGTGAAGTTTATATAAGTGTATGAAGCAGGGCCTTCTTCATATATTATACAGTATATAGTGAAGTTTATATAAGTGTATGAAGCAGGGCCTTCTTCATATATTATACAGTATATAGTGAAGTTTATATAAGTGTATGAAGCAGGGCCTTCTTCATATATTATACAGTATATAGTGAAGTTTATATAAGTGTATGAAGCAGGGCCTTCTTCATATATTATACAGTATATAGTGAAGTTTATATAAGTGTATGAAGCAGGGCCTTCTTCATATATTATACAGTATATAGTGAAGTTTATATAAGTGTATGAAGCAGGGCCTTCTTCATATATTATACAGTATATAGTGAAGTTTATATAAGTGTATGAAGCAGGGCCTTCTTCATATATTATACAGTATATAGTGAAGTTTATATAAGTGTATGAAGCAGGGCCTTCTTCATATATTATACAGTATATAGTGAAGTTTATATAAGTGTATGAAGCAGGGCCTTCTTCATATATTCCCGAGTTCTAATCCCGGGAGGGCCATATGCTTTTATTAGTAATATTAAGATCTTTTGTGCTATTTAGGTGTCGATTTTTGATTAGTTGTTTTGTCTTTTTACTGTGTTCGTATAAGTTTTGGTTTGTTTATTTTGCAAGGTTTTACATTATAATTTATTCAGGTACATTGGAGTTTGTATTTAAAATTAATGTTTAAGAACGGGGTGTTACTTATAAAGCAATATAATACATGTAGTATTATATGAGGCTATGAAGAGCAGATCAAGGATTTATTTTTTTTAATTTAACGCAGGCGTGTTTTACTAGCCAAAAGTCAAGTTTATCTTGGGATTTTTCCATAAAAATACTAAAGTCATTGATGCAGATCGATTATTTGATTATCAAATTAAGTGACTAACAGAGATAACTCAGATAACTGGAGAACAAAATATTTGTATATAATTGATAAGCACAATAACTTTACCTTCTACCAGAATAAACATTTACCCCTTGTGGATTATGACGCGTGTTGACAGTTTATTCCTGCTATTATTAGTTGATATTATTAAGTTTTGGAAGGCAATCTAGCAGTCAAAGCGGTACAGACAATCTCAAACATCCCTCCGACTCCCTATAAGTCCTTCCTAATCTGTATGTAATCGTAATGGGCTTATTGATGTGCTGTTTTATGAATTTATATTATGTGTCTTGTTTCCTCCCTAGACCTCCGTCAAACTTTAAAAAAACAAAACAAAAACAAAACACATCCATTAGATCCCCCTTCTAGATTAATTTGTACATTTTTCGGTAGAAAAGTGTCCCGGCCCATGGCTGGTTCTTCCAAAATTACAGGATCACTATCGTTCGCCAGGAAAAATAATTGACACCTAAATGGCAAGAAAGGTCTAAATTTTGACAACAAAATAAGGCAATAGGTCTTAAAATCGATAAACTAATGGGGCAAACATCTTAAAATCTGACAACTAATGGGGCTAGTATCTTAACATCTGAAAACTAATGGGGCTATTCATTAGGGTGAAGAGGATCTAGACAAACAACCCATCTCCCCTTAATGATAGCAAGAATAAACTGTCAAAATCCGTCATAATTCTCAAGAGCTTCTACATCAGACACCAGTTATATTTGCATCTAGCTAACCGAAGACGATTTCATTCAGCTTAAACAAGATAATTAGGTTTCAAGTAGTTATTAACTAGCTACAGTAAGTATTCCTTTAAATTGTGTTATGTATTAAATAAAATACTCTTTGTTTTCCATTGTTACGGTCTTTATGAAATTTTGTATATGGCTCTATGTGATATTCATGAAGTAGATCTTTATTTTTAAGGTTCAGATGTGTTTCCGTTATACAAATAACGTCAACTTTCTCATTTAATAACAGACATTTGAGTTCGTCTATTTTGTTTCTTATTGAGCAGGCATTTATGGATATTATTTTTATATCATTTCTCTCAGCATGCGCTGGATTTGTTTTTCTTATTGGTGGGGATGGGTTTGGGGTTGTGACTCGAAGCCGCGGCGGGTTGTCAAATTAATTCAGTTGGTTGGGTTGGCTTGGATGGGGTTGGGTGGGGTTGTTTAGTTTGTTTTGTAGTTCAGGTAGGTAAATTTTCGCAACTTGTAGGCCATTGGGGTTGACAGTTTCATTTAAATGGTTGTGATGGACTTGGAAGGGTTGGGCGGGGTTATTTATTTATCTTAACTGTGCGGGTGGAGTTTGATTGGGTGGGGTTGTGGGAGGGCTTTTCCGGGGGTAGCGATATCAATACTCAGAGGAGTCTATTAGCATAGTTATCTCTCGGTCCTGACTGGCGTTGTTTTCATGGGCAATGTAGGTTGCTTGATTTAGGGTGTCACTCATGTGCTGAACGCCTTTTTCTGATAAATGAATGCCATCTCCACTGTACAGGGACGAGTTCCCTACACAGGTGGTCCAATTCTCCACATACAGTACCTTCTCTTGTTCGCACATGACCTTGACTGCGTTGTTAATTTCTATGGCTCTATTTTGTCCGTATGAGCTTGTTTTAATCCGGGGTATGACGCCGCTTACCACACATTTCGTGGTCTTCCTTTTCATGACTTTAATTATGTTCTCGAAATCTTTTTCTATGGTCTTAATTGGGGCCTTACCTCCGTCAAAGCAGTCATTTGAGCCAACATTGACGACTACACAGGTGCCCTCTGGTATGGCGGAGTTAGTTATGTCTTTCAAGATATGTTCGACTTTACCGCCTGGAATGACCTTTACTGACTTTTTTCCTCTGTTCTTGGTGGCAAAGGCAGCTCCTTGACCTCGCATGAGACTGTCACCATAGACTAGGGCGAGTTTCTTCTTCCCGCTGACACCGTGATTTGATGGTTTCGTTGTTTTCCTGTCAGGAATTGTCTTGCCTTTCGAGCTTGCTTTCACGTGGTCAGTTATCTCGTGAGCAAATCTGTTTTTGATAGGGTTACCTGGTGTCGCTTTTCCATTCCCATTCCCATTCACGTGGTCAGTTACCTCGTGTTCATTGTTTTCGGCGAGAACAGCAAATCTGTTTTTGATAGAGATACCTGGTGTCGCTTTCCCATTCCCTTGGGATTTGTTCTTGTTACGCATGTTGACTACTGTCTGATATAGATCATTGGATGAGTTTTCTTTTTGAAGATTTTTAACAACGTCGACTTGCTTACTCTCTATGTCCTTTACTCGCTCTTTTAGTAAGACATTTTGATGCGAAAGTACACCTACAGTCTCCTTTAGTGTGAGATTATCTCGCTTCAGTTCGTCAAAAGTTTTCACCAGTTAAACACATAAAACACTTGGCATTTAGATACCCATGACGCGGATACCATTCCTTGTAGTAGTTCTTGTTACAGGAGGGGCATTTAATTCTGATCGGTGCCATGATTTGGGGTTAGTGAGGGAGAATTTGCAGAAACGAAAGGTACACAATGTTGGAGTGGTCACTTCCCTTAAAAGTTGTTCAGATGTTGATGATGCAGGTTGCAAGGTGTTGGTGGGGGGTGAGGGTAGTTGCAAGGTGTTGGTGGGGGGTGAGGGTAGTAGGTGTTGGTGGGGGGTGAGGGTAGTTGCAAGGTGTTGGTGGGGGTGAGGGTAGTAGGTGTTGGTGGGGGGTGAGGGTAGTAGGTGTTGGTGGGGGGTGAGGGTAGTTGCAAGGTGTTGGTGGGGGGTGAGGGTAGTAGGTGTTGGTGGGGGGTGAGGGTAGTAGGTGTTGGTGGGGGGTGAGGGTAGTAGGTGTTGGTGGGGGGTGAGGGTAGTTGCAAGGTGTTGGTGGGGGGTGAGGGTTGCAAGGTGTTGGTGGAGGGTGAGGGTAGTAGGTGTTGGTGGGGGGTGAGGGTAGTAGGTGTTGGTGGGGGGTGAGGGTAGTTTCTGTTACGTCGGCACTTTAAAAAGAAATTTGGGACGGATTTTGGGGGTGGGGGGGATGGTCCTAGGGCCCTTATTTTATAGCCCTATTTCCCCTCATAAACCGGGGTTTGAAGGGGGGGGGGGGAGCCGCCGGTGGTACTTGTTGACACTTAGCGGCAGCTCCGGAGCGGTAGAGAGAGAGAGAGAGAGAGAGAGAGAGAGAGAGAGAGAGAGAGAGAGAGAGAGAGAGAGAGAGAGTATGTATAACCTCTTCATGTATTGTGTTTGGGTGTCAAAGTCAAAGTATATTTGCCAAAGTTCCACAATATGTAAACAATTACACAATATTTGTAATGGCGATATGCGTTGAGCCAAAGCCCTCTTACAAACCTATGACTTAAATGTGTGTGTATTACGAACACTTAGTGTGAATGATGTCTGCAGGGGTAAATACTGCATATTGTGTGTGTGTGTGTGTGTGTGTGTGTGTGATGTCTGCAGGGGTAAATACTGCATATTGTGTGTGTGTGTGTGTGTGTGTGTGTGTGTGGTTTTTTTTTTTTTACTTCCCAAATAATAGGCTATAGTAGAGTCTGTTCCAAATATGAAGAATGTTTAGAGGCTTGTAAGATCCTTATTAGAAAATTGTTGAAACAAGGATATGAAATATACCTCTTAAAAAGACAATTTAACAAACTACCAATTAGATATTTTAACTACAATAAATTAAAAAATATTATAACAAGTGACATTTTTCAAGAAACACCATCTTAGAACTGCTAGAGACGATATGAGTAAATTTGTGAAGAGTATCTCAGCTAATAATGATGACGTCATTAAATTTACTACACACTGCATCTACTGAATATGTCGACGTATTATTACCAGAATGTTGATGCCAAGGAGATGGGCTGATCCTGTCAGAGTGGGGGTTGAGCGTCCCCTGCCTCCCAGAGCTCAACCTCACTTTATCTCATGCTAAATATGTTTCAATACTTTTTGATGTAGTTAATGGATTTCTTCTTCGATATCCGACAACAAAATGTGACTTCCCCAATTTAAACTAACTTATTTTGTCTACTCTACTTCTGACTACAAAATTGACTTCCCAAATTTATTGACTATTTCATTAGTACTATACTACTTTTTGTTTTAGGGCAAACACTCTACACCAGGTATTATAGAGATAGCCGGTTTGCCACAGTTATAACAGAAAACCGATTACGGCGGATGGCTGTGGCCTGATGAAGTCCATCCGCCTCTCTATTTTGCCTTGGGGTGGGTGTTTGACTGTCTCTATATTTTTCATATATCTATATTAATTTCAACTCTTGTCACATTTGTGTTATTACTGGCAGGATAGACAGTGTTACAGTAATATTGTGTCTGTATGTCCCCCACCTTTAGCCTATCTCCACCACCCTGACCTGCAACCTTTCACTAACATCTTGAGAAATCTTTGGACAGTCATTGTCCAGGACAAAGCCGGACAGACGGACTGGAAAGAGATGAGTGGAAACTGGAGAAAGAGGAAGAGAGGGAAAGGAGATGAGAGTAGACGGGCAGAGATGAGTGAAGGTGAGAGAGGCTGAAGTGAGAGGCGAGAGAGAAAGGTTTTAATAGATATTACGAAAATTGGAAAAGTTAGATATATGGCCAAATGGAAGTAAGGAACGAAGAAAAATGCATACATGTGATGGACGACTGAAAGACAGGGTGAGAGGAGATATATGAAAGGACAAAATGCAGATATAAATAAATTAAGTGGATCTAAGATGACAAAAGCTGAACAGAGAGGAGAGGAGAAAATAACACATTGAAAAAGATGGAGAGAGAAGACAGATGAAAGGAGATAGTATAAGGGGAATGGTTGAGAAGATCGATAGAACGTTAATGAGATACAGATAAGTGGAACAGATAGGCGGACAGACGGACGGCAAGAATAAGAAGCACGAGTGAAAGATTGAAGATTGAATGAAGTAAAAGAAAATTAACGACAGGAGACGAACACAGATGGGAGAAACAGTAGCAGGAGGAAGGAAAGGAGGGTCTGAGATATAGACAGAGAAGTGGGAGAGAAATACAAACAGACGGATGGAAAAGATGGAGGAAATACAACAACAATAACAAAGATACAAGATGGAAACAGTGAATCTGGGGAGTACCTTTTCCGAAATAAAGGAGTACGTGTCTTTTACAGTAAATGTTGCTCATCGACTTACATGTTGATAAATTGAACAGCAATATGCAATCATTATACAATTCAATATGTTTTCATAAGAATCTTGTGAAAATCGATATATTTATGAATGCGAGCAAACAGAGGACATATTTAACCCCTTCTGTACGGAGCCATCCTTTTAACTTTATTCTGGCTACTACTATGCGATTTTACTCAGCTTACAAAAGTGCCTTCAGCAATTAAGAAGCTTCGACCTATCTCACTTCACTTGTGTTACTACCTTAGATCCTTCTTAAGCTACAAACAAATACAAACAAACAAAACACGTCTAAATATAGCACGAATGGAATAAGACAAATGTCGCCGGTACAGAAGGGGTTAATGGTGTGGTGCATTATGTCGCAG